>CM033622.1:42057286-42212286 GCA_019453435.1 Rhinogobius similis | reverse complement strand
ATGTTACGGACGTGCGTGCCTCTGCCCCCGGGCCGAGCCCAACTCAGCCCGACAGCAGAGCGGACGGGTCGGTTTCGGGCCGGCTCGGGCTCGGGACAAGAATTTAAGCTCTAAGCGGCACACACAGCGCCTAGGAATGCGAAAACAGCAGCTCTGAATTTGTATATATATATTTTTTTTCATAGTTTCACCTCACAAAATAGCGCGTTAATTCCCGACTGGAAAAAATTTGGCGACCCCACAAAAGTTTTCCGCGACCCCACTTGGGGTCGCGACCCCTAGTTTAAGAACCACTGCTCTATAAGTAAAATTTGATTTGATTTAAAAATGAACTAATTCTGTTCAGGAAAAATAAAGGTATGATTTTAACTTTTTGAAAGAAATATTTTATTCCAATCTCCACAAAATATGATCCCTGGCTCTGTATTTACTCATACGTGTCATTGTTATACACATTTGTTTCTGGACTGGAAAATAAGAAATTTCTATTATTGGTTGGTTTAGAATATGAATGTTGATTTCAGGAGTTTTGACTCGGTCATTTCTTTGCTCTGCCTCTTTGAGAAGCCCTGATATCGTAAACCAAGCAAAGTGCACTTTCTGTCTGCATGTGGCATCATTGGGCTTCAAATACAAGATGATATCGATCAGAATAATTGTGTTATTTCTTCTTAATCAGACAATATGTAAGAGATAATGTAATTACCTTGCTTGAGGTAATTACATCATCTCTTACTGTCTGATAAAGAAGAAACAACTAAACTATTCTAATTAAGAACACAAGGGGGATATTCTTCATCTGCAGCGTATCAGAAACAATCCTAGTCTATCACAGAAACAAATCTTACTTCTTAAATGAGAATGTCTCCTTTCCGGTCCTTTTACTTTCTGCAGACATTGTGTTTTTGCAGTGCACGCAGAGCGCAGATTCCAGCAGCAGGTCGGAGTTTGCAGTGAAACTAGGCCAGCTGGAATAAGCCCCTCACACAAACTCACAGCCAGAGCATTGTGGTCCACAGCCGGCTGCTCCGGACCCACTGCCAGCTGATGAATGCACTGTTTTCTTCCAATCCCTTGCCCCACTTTCCTCCTTTATTTCATTTCCTTGTTCCCCAAAGGCAATCAGTGCTTCATGTGCTGCCAGATGCCACGCTGCTTCTGCGAAAGTTCTTCTCCATTTTTTCCTGGGTCTGAGAGAAGAGGAGATGAGCGCAGGATGAGTGAGCGCAGGAGGTTTACTGTACGCTGCGATGTGTGGTCTGAGACATGCATTCATCACAGTGAACTGGATTCTCCACAGCTATATCCAGCCTCTGACGTAGGCCCAGGATGTATGGGCCTTCTGCGGTGCCCAGCCCAGTGTGGCTCCGGAAATACTGTTCAGCGCAACGACGTGAGAGACGCCAACAGGCCAAACAACGCTTTAAGAAGACAGGTACTTCACCACATTAGTAGTAGTTCTAGTAGTAGTAGTTCTAGTAGTAGTAGTAGTAGTTCTAGTAGTAGTAGTTCTAGTAGTAGTAGTAGTAGTTCTAGTAGTAGTAGTAGTTCTAGTAGTAGTAGTAGTAGTAGTAGTTCTAGTAGTAGTAGTAGTAGTTCTAGTAGTAGTAGTAGTTCTAGTAGTAGTAGTAGTAGTAGTAGTTCTAGTAGTAGTAGTAGTACTAGTAGTAGTAGTAGTTCTAGTAGTAGTAGTAGTAGTAGTAGTTCTAGTAGTAGTAGTTCTAGTAGCAGTAGTTCTAGTAGTAGTAGTTCGAGTAGTAGTAGTTCTAGTAGTAGTAGTAGTTCTAGTAGTAGTAGTTCTAGTAGTAGTTCTAGTAGTAGTAGTAGTTCTAGTAGTAGTAGTAGTAGTTCTAGTAGTAGTAGTAGTAGTTCTAGTAGTAGTAGTTCTAGTAGTAGTAGTAGTAGTTCTAGTAGTAGTAGTAGTTCTAGTAGTAGTAGTAGTAGTAGTAGTTCTAGTAGTAGTAGTTCTAGTAGAAGTAGTTCTAGTAGTAGTAGTTCTAGTAGTAGTAGTAGTAGTAGTAGTAGTTCTAGTAGTAGGAGTTCTAGTAGTAGTAGTAGTAGTTCTAGTAGTAGTAGTAGTTCTAGTAGTAGTAGTTCTAGTAGTAGTAGTAGTAGTTCTAGTAGTAGTAGTTCTAGTAGTAGTAGTAGTAGTTCTAGTAGTAGTAGTAGTTATAGTAGTAGTAGTTCTAGTAGTAGTAGTTCTAGTAGTAGTAGTAGTTCTAGTAGTAGTAGTAGTAGTTCTAGTAGTAGTAGTAGTTCTAGTAGTAGTAGTAGTTCTAGTAGTAGTAGTAGTTCTAGTAGTAGTAGTTCTAGTAGTAGTAGTTCTAGTAGTAGTAGTAGTTCTAGTAGTAGTAGTTCTAGTAGTAGTAGTAGTTCTAGTAGTAGTAGTAGTTCTAGTAGTAGTAGTTCTAGTAGTAGTAGTTCTAGTAGTAGTAGTAGTTCTAGTAGTAGTAGTTCTAGTAGTAGTAGTAGTAGTTCTAGTAGTAGTAGTAGTTCTAGTAGTAGTAGTAGTTCTAGTAGTAGTAGTTCTAGTAGTAGTAGTAGTTCTAGTAGTAGTAGTAGTAGTTCTAGTAGTAGTAGTTCTAGTAGTAGTTCTAGTAGTAGTAGTAGTAGTAGTAGTTCTAGTAGTAGTAGTTCTAGTAGTAGTAGTTCTAGTAGTAGTAGTAGTAGTTCTAGTAGTAGTAGTAGTTCTAGTAGTAGTAGTTCTAGTAGTAGTAGTTCTAGTAGTAGTAGTAGTAGTTCTAGTAGTAGTAGTTCTAGTAGTAGTAGTAGTAGTAGTAGTTCTAGTAGTAGTAGTTCTAGTAGCAGTAGTTCTAGTAGTAGTAGTTCTAGTAGTAGTAGTAGTTCTAGTAGTAGTAGTTCTAGTAGTAGTAGTAGTTCTAGTAGTAGTAGTTCTAGTAGTAGTAGTTCTAGTAGTAGTAGTAGTTCTAGTAGTAGTAGTTGTAGTAGTATTAGTAGTAGTAGTTCTAGTAGTAGTAGTAGTTCTAGTAGTAGTAGTTCTAGTAGTAGTAGTTCTAGTAGTAGTAGTAGTTCTAGTAGTAGTAGTTCTAGTAGTAGTAGTTCTAGTAGTAGTAGTTCTAGTAGTAGTAGTTCTAGTAGTAGTAGTTCTAGTAGTAGTAGTTCTAGTAGTAGTAGTTCTAGTAGTAGTTCTAGTAGTAGTAGTAGTACTTCTAGTAGTAGTAGTAGTTCTAGTAGTAGTAGTTCTAGTAGTAGTTCTAGTAGTAGTAGTTCTAGTAGTAGTAGTAGTAGTAGTTCTAGTAGTAGTAGTAGTTCTAGTAGTAGTAGTAGTTCTAGTAGTAGTAGTTCTAGTAGTAGTAGTTCTAGTAGTAGTAGTAGTTCTAGTAGTAGTAGTTCTAGTAGTAGTAGTTCTAGTAGCAGTAGTTCTAGTAGTAGTAGTTCTAGTAGTAGTAGTTCTAGTAGCAGTAGTTCTAGTAGTAGTAGTTCTAGTAGCAGTAGTTCTAGTTGTAGTAGTAGTTCTAGTAGTAGTAGTTCTAGTAGCAGTAGTTCTAGTAGTAGTAGTTCTAGTAGCAGTAGTTCTAGTAGTAGTAGTTCTAGTAGTAGTAGTAGTTCTAGTAGCAGTAGTTCTAGTAGTAGTAGTTCTAGTAGCAGTAGTTCTAGTAGTAGTAGTAGTTCTAGTAGTAGTAGTTCTAGTAGCAGTAGTGCTAGTAGTAGTATTGATTGGGCCCAAAGATTCCAGCCCGACCCGGCCGGGCCAGCTGTAAGAGTACTGTAAGAACCCAACCCGAGCCATGCGGGTACTGTCCGAACCCGACCCGGCCCGAGTCATTTGCTGCATGAGCGCATGTTACGCACGTGCACATCCCTGCCCCCCGGGTGGCCCCACCCCGGCCCGAATGTCAGGTCAGGCTCGGGCCAAGAATCTGAGCTCCAGGAGTTATTATAGTATTTTATTCTCAGAAAACCAGAAGTGTGCTGTTAGTATGCCAGTTATTGTTAACTTTACTGTGATGGCTAAAACATTAAAGTTGTGTTACAAACCAGCTCAGCTAGGGTTAGGGGAAGTGACACAAAGGCAAAGATGGAAAAAGGTTTAAATAAAGATGCAATTGAATGAACAGTGGTGTATGGGTAAATTAACAGAATCAAAACAAATTAATATAGAACACAAACAACAAGGTATGTCAGTCCCAACGCACGGGTCACACAGGCCTGACAAAACAAAGGCCCGTAAACAGGATCGAAGGGACAACTTAAAAAACACATAAACTAAACCAAACACAAGTGCCTCAAGTGACTGCAGCCCTGACACGGGGGAGGCACGGGGCACACTGGCCACACTCAGGCCAGCCGCCCCGAGCGGGTGTGGAGCCAGGCCTTAAACAGTGGGAGGGACCTCAGGTGCACTGATTGGCCGGGAGGCAGCAGCATCACCTCGGCTTGAGCAGGCCTCCTGTCCCAGCAGGAACTCCACAGCCACTTTCACACAAAGACAAAACACAATATTCAAAAACACAAAAGGAGGCAGGAACAGTTGGCCTGGGGCTGTAGCAGTACACAATCATTGTGGGGAATAATTTGAATGTTTGAAATATGTGTGAGGAATACCTTTGGACCACTGCCAACAGTTTAACGTGAGCTAGTTCAGTTTTTCATGTTTTTAGCCGGTAAAAATGCTAACGACAGTATGTCTTGTTTTTGTTATTCTTACTTAGCTCGGTGGGCTGATACGTTTGGTGCAGATAGATTATAGTTACGCATATCAAACTTTCCAACTAAGTTAGCGAGCGATAACAGGCTTTATAATTGGATACAAAACAGGCAGAGGTCTGACTTTGAATTCAAGTGCTGCTTTCCCAAAATGTTCACAAAACGAGAGAAACAAAACATGTGTGTGTGTCTACCTGCTTGTCTCCATGGGGATGATGCTGCTTGCACTCCCTGGCGTGGCATCGCACTTAAATAAGGAAATAGAAAAGCTTAATGCCATACTGTGGACCATTAAAGACAAAGTTATACAATCACATCTTCATGATGACAAGACGGTGGCCAAACCGTTTGAAGTGTAGAAACAGCCTGAGCGTAAAGCCCAGTGTGAGCAGCACCGCCCCCTCTGTCCTCTGGACACTCTCTACAATCCTTTCCTATCACCGTATGACCAGTGTTGGGTGTAACTAAGTTACTTTTACTTAGTTACTGTAATTAAATTACAATTTTAGTACTTTCATAGTGTAACACATTACTTTCTACATGCATTACTTATGTAATTAAATTACAGTTATTACCAAAATACTCGTCAGTTACTTTCACCAACAACAATGTTCAGGAAGAGAATACAACCTTCTTCTGCAGCAAACAGCCTGAACAAGGAGCAGGTTTAATCTCAAGTGGAAAAGCCCTGGGCATGACTTATTCTGCCAGAAAAAACCCTCCGAGTCAGATCAGCTCAGAGCAGCGGGTTCTACATCTCTGCTGTGGGTCTTACGTCTTTGAGGCTATTTCAACAACTTATTTGTTGTTTTCCTCTGTTTAATTGTCATTAATAAAACGTAAAACCACAAATTTGATTAATTTATACAATATTACAAATAAAGTACTCCCAAATAATGTAACTTAGTTACTTTCTTGAGGCAGTAACTAAGTAATCATAATCAGAATTGGTTTATTGCCATTGTCAGTGATCAAACTTCACAAACATACAAACCTGGTGCAACATAAAACAATGAATAAAATATTTGCAAAATATATTTTAAAAATGCATAAAATTAAGAATAAAATAAAATAGAATAGACTAAGACTATATACAGGAATGTACAGTGGGACAGACAGGAGTGTGAACTGGCAGTGCCAATGGATCTGCTTTATAATATTATTAAGTATTATAGTACGTTCAGTAATGTAACTAATTACATTTTTAAAACTAATTAGTAATCTGTAACTAATTGTGTAAGTTAGTTACAGATTACTAATTGGTAACTAATTAAATGGGTATGTTACTTTTTCAAAGTAATTTACCCAACACTGGTTATGACTCACTGTGTTGTTGACTTGTGGAAACTTGTGTCCAACCTCTATTTTCATCCTAAAAGAGTTCAATAAGAAAGAATCTGAAAAAGCGGTTCTTGACGAGGCAGTAAGGAGAAGTAAAGGAGACTCTGGACTTGTTCCGTTTTACCTCTCGTGCTCTTTTTGTTTGAGCTGCATCTTTGATTAAAGTGCAGTAATCATCTTTGATCTTTGATCAATGAGCAAAGTACTTTTTCAGATCATAAAAAATATGATTTAAACTTAAAATGTTGCATCAATTGTATGTTGAGGGATGTTTGGGACCATCTATGAAAGTTTCATAGGGATGAAAGAAAAAGAAAAGAAAAATGTAGACCAGGTCAAAATGACCTGGAGATATTGCGAGGGCAGACTGGCCTCATTGAGTTAAAAGTGATCAGAATGTTCAAATACTTGGTCAAAGAATTACAGCAGAACAAATTGAGAAATCAAACTTTAAATGTGGTTGAGAGAAACATCTTTCCCGTCCACAAATGCACGAAGCCTCTGTGCATGTTTAAAAAACATCTGCTAAAATATGTTTTGGTTCATCTGTGAGCTTCAGCTCTGACTTCTTTCCAACACTCAGTGCTGCTCTGTGATTGGTCCAGTCCTGCACCGCTGCTGCTTCAGGCCCGTTCACAATCGCACACAACAGCAGGAGCTTGACAAGATGGAGTCTCAACTATTGTGAGCATCTTGCTGATCAGGTTAGTTACTTTTACAATGTCTTTGTAATTAGTGTCTTTAACTGAGCCATACAGAGAGGCACAGCAGAAGCAGAACCTGTGGGCTCGATGGTATTGTTTATGTTTATTCTGTCACTGTCCCAGATGAGCCGTAAGTTGAGGGGAAGTGGCTCGATTGTACAAGTGAGTGTGCACGATACGTCTGAGCGAAGCCACGAGCCCTCACTGCACTCGTGGAGGTTTTTTATCTGAAGAGAACAAAGAAAGTTATATTTTGACTTTCTTTCTCCCCCTGTTGTTTGTGGGTTATTGTGGACTCTCGAGGGACTGGAGTATGTGATCAGCCGCTCGTTTCTGCTCCTCTCAGACACAACACAGCTCTCTACAACATCTGTCCGCCTCTCCGGGTCCCACTAACCACGTTAGCTCGGCCGACTCGCACACCAGCCACACCAACTCTTCTGTCTCTGCTTTAAACTTCTCTAAGTGGCTTGTGCAAAACATCAATTTTCTGGTGAATGCCTGTGCAGCCACCTGTCATTTGGAGCCACACAGCTCAGAAGAAAGCTGAAAGATTCAAGGATAAAAAGATACTCATGATTGCAGGATAAAGGTGAGGTTCAAATTGTAAGGTTGGTAATTCATTTTTTAAATTAATCAAGTTAGAGTAAAAAAAAACACCTTCTACTCAAGGTAAGAGTAATTACTCCGGTTTCTCCCATCAGCCTAAACATGCTCTATGAGGTTGAAGTTATTGAAGTTAAAGGGGCTGTACCTGATTTTTATTGTATTTTTCGTGTAATAAAGTCTGTCCCCTTTGAAGATATATTGTATACACAGCTTTGAGGATTCATTATAAAGCGTTTTTTCAGTAACATTGGTGCTCCGGTAGCATAGTTGATGCTAATTAGCTGGCTAGCTAGCTAGCTGTTATATAGCATTAGTGTGAGTAAGTGAGAAAAAAGTGTTTTATGCTCGAAGGATTATTATGAGCTTTAAAGTCAAACATGATTCTTCTCACGTCTGTGGTCTGGAGCTGATGCACTGAGCTCTGCGTCTACAAAAGGGTGCCTTTGATTTATTGTTCCTGCACTGCTGTGACATTTGCGACTGTCGTAACGAAAGTTAATGTATTTGTTGTGATTGGCTTATTTTAAAGGAACTGATTTTTGTGCATTGTTTTAAATATTTGACATAACTTTGAGAAGACAAAGGGGAACGACTTAACTAAAGAACAATGCAGAGGAAAATAGATCAAATATTTAAGAGAAAAATACCAAATGAGAATGAAGATGCCCAAACAAAAAGAAATCCAATAGACACTAGGGATCAACAACAGCAGGAGGCAGTAGCACAGGTGTACATGGACTGAAGAATAATGGCTGTTTGCTCAGAATGGAATGCTGGGTTGACACAAAGTCAAAGATCTTGGCATTATGTCACCCCGAGGTGTCAACATTGCTGTAAACTGGGCAGAGGGAAAGGTAAGCACTTTTGGACAGATAAGAGATGTTCAGCTTTTGTCATTAAGGAAAAAAATACACAAGCATAAAACCCCAGCAGCACACAAAGAGGCGGAGCATATTATGCAGACGGCAAATAAAGAAATACTAATCAACACAAATGCCACAAGTAAAGAATTTGCATTTGAGACGACTGCCAGGGTTTTCAGAACAGCATACTATGTGGCAAAACAGAACAAAGTCTTTACTGACTTTGAGAGTTTGATTGACCTGCAGAGAGCCAATTCATCCAATTTGGGCCTGTGTCTGTGTTGATATTGTTGATCATGTTGTAGCAAAAATGAAACATGAACTTCTCACAAAGAGAATAAAAAACAAAAGCAAAGTCACAGTACTGACTGATGAGTCGACCAGTGTAGGAAACAAATCCACATTAATTGTGTTTTTGAAGCAAGTATGGAGCCAATTGCAGCCCCACTGGACCTGGCTGAGCTGGACAGCCTGTGTGCGGTTGATATCAAAGAGACACCGATGAGCTGCCTGCATAGAAATGGACTAACTACCCATTTACTACAGGAATTGCTTATAGGATTTTGCAGTGATGGGGCCAGTGTCATGCTGGGAGTGAAGGCAGGTGTTGGTAAGCTGCTCAAAGAAGACTTCCCCTGTCATTCTGTGGCACTGCCTGAACCACAGGCTGGAACCTGCTGTAGACCAAGCACTTGACAAAACAGCAGGAACCAAAGACTTCCATGCCTTCCTAGACAAACCCTTATTCCCTGTACAGTCAGTCACCCAAAAACATGCGAGAGCTGAGTGAATGTGCCCACAACCTTCACTTCACAAGGAGAAGTGTTCAGTGTCCGCTGGGTCACCTCATCTTGGAGGGCTGTTAGTGCCAGCCCTGGCACAGCATTTCAGAGAGGCACCAGAAGACTAACCAGGGACAGCAAAGAGAGGGCCAAATTCAGTGGGCTGCTATCACAGTTGACCTCTGTTAGTTTTATAAAAAACCCTTGCCCTGATGGTGAATGTTCTAACAGAACTAAAAAAAAACATATCCGAGATACTACAGGACAGAAGGACCACCTTACAAAAGCCCATGACACAATGATCCACTCTGTGAGGTGCACTGAAAGCTTCATGTGGTACCCTGGAAACACTCTGTGGAGGCAGACCAGGCTGAGGACAAGCAGGAGGTTAAAGATGAACCACTGAGAGGAGGAAAGTCTCCACCATCCACCCTGCTCAGTTTGTACACGCAGTGGTTGAAAAATGAGAGACCGACTGTTCACAACAACTGCAAACAGAGCAGCGTGACAGCCAGTCGCAAAGAGGCTTACAGCACTCTGATCAGTCAACTAGCCCTCCTCAACCCAGACAGGGAGCCAGACAGTCCTGTCATGGACAGGACAAGGTGACATGTCTGTGTGAGGCTCTAAACATTAACAAGAATGAGGCTCATACAGGGTTCATTGAGTACATAGCAGTGGAGTTAAAAAAGCTTCTCATAGCAGTGGACACTCTCTCAGCAAGTAATGCTGAGTGTGAGCGTGGGTTCAGCCCCAAGAACAATATACTTAATACAGAGGGAGTCTGACAACAAAAAAGCATCTGCTGTGCTCTTCATCAGTGCTGTGGGCCCCCCATGCGTGAAATGGGATCCTTTGCCGTTTGTGAAATCGCTGGGCAAAGGCAGAGGAGCTGCACATACAACAGTGGCATGGCCCGCAATCATCCTAATGAAGACCACTATCTTAGTCCACTTTGGAATTTACTGTGAATCATTAGAATCATTTCAAAATGCTACTTTGAATCTGTTTGGAACTATAAACAGTTTTTGTGAATTTATTTCTTGCAGATTGTTGAGGTTTCGCAGAATGTAACTGATTTTTATCAATCCCTACAGTTTTGTCACTCTAATAGAACTGTTTTGAGGTTAAAATAGAATGATTAAAATACATTTTGACTGCTGGTCTGTCAGTTACAGCCATTACAGGTTTTATGAATGAAACACTTGGAAGGTTAATGTTGCGGTAAGGTAAGGTTGTAAGGTGCACAAAAAATAAAGAACTATTTTTAACAGGTCCATGTGTAGCTTAATTTATTTTATTATAAATATTCTTTTTTTAACGTGATTTCCCTACTTATACTGAATTGGCAATGTATCAATTAATCAGACCACGCCCAATAGTACCAGCATACCAAAACACACTTTCACCCGAGTATGACCCTGTGCTGGTTACCACAGCTGACTCTAACCAGCTTCTGTTTGTCTGACAGAGTTCATCTGGACATTTGCCACAGACAAAAGGAGATGTTTCTCTTGAACAAATTGGTCTCAGACTCACAGACTGAATGAGCTTCATTTTTCAAGCTTTGCTCCATCATTTTGAGCACGAGGAGAGCGTGAGTCCAACAGCTTCACACTCTCTAACTCTAACGCTTTCACAGAAAACATTTGAACAGTGAAAGAGATATAAAGAATTTGTATCATTTTCTACATGATATTGCTCTAGATCAGGCTTTCTCAAATGGGGGCGTGAGGGCGGGGGCGCCGCGAAAGTTCGATGGATTTTTTTAAATGAAGACAAATTAATATATGCAATTATTGCTTCAGGAAATAATCGTTGCAAAGACCTTCGGTAGAACGCTATTTATGTGGTTTTTGATGGAAAACAATCGCAATCCATGCAACAATTTGTTTAAAAATGCATTTTACTGAGGGGGCGTGGCGTTGTGGGGCCGCGCTCTCTCTTTCTTTCTCTCTCTCTCCAGGGAGATGCGCGAGGGTGAAGGGGGAGCAAGAGCTCACATCAGAGGAGATTGAAACGTTTTTTACACTTTTTATTTCATGTATAACGGCCCAGGAGTCACAGAGAAACGTCCCGCTGTAGCTTTAATTCGAGAGCGAGTCTTAATTAACACGGGCGCTGCGCGGATAATAAATCGATCAGCTGCAACGCACGCGGTTTTAAACACGCAACTGTGATATTTGTCCTGAAATATGAACAGAACAATGCACATAACCTGCTTCTCACGACTGACTGTAGGACAAAGAGTGAGAGAACAGGACAGACACAGGAGCAAATCAGACTCTTTTATCAGCATTTAGGGACACAGGTCATGTTCTTAGGTTATTAAGGCTTCAGTAGTGTTTGGTATTGTCATTGTATTTTCAAATCAGAGCCAAAAAAAACAAAAAAACAACAACAATGAGACAAAACAGCAATTGTCTCAATTCAATTCTGTGCATGATTAAAAACTAACACAATATTTAAATTAATTTAAATCCATCAACCTTTAACTATAAAGCCATTTGCAACACTCAAGGACCAAAGTGCTGAACTCTAAATAACCTCTAATAAAATAACCTCTAATAATAACCTCACCTGCTTATAATATGTATTTTAACACAGGAGGTTTATTTAGAATGAAATCTGACATAAAACACAGGGGTGAGGAAAGGTGTGTGTGAGTGTGTGAGAGTGTGTGTGTGTGTGTGTGTGTGTGTGTGTGTGTGTGTGTGTGTCAGTGTGTGTGTGTGTGTGTGTGTGTGTGTGTGTGTGTGTGTGTGTGTGTGTGTGTGTGTGTGTGTGTGTCAGTGTGTGTGTGTGTGTGTGTGTGTGTGTGTGTGTGTGTGTGTGTGTGTGTGTGTGTGAGAGTGTGTGTGTGTGTGTGTGTGTGTGAGAGTGTGTGTGAGAGTGTGTGTGTGTGTGTGTGTGTGTGTGTGTGTGTGTGAGAGAGTGTGTGTGTGTGTGTGTGTGTGTGTGTGTGTGTGTGTGTGTGTGTGTGTGTGTGTGAGAGAGAGTGTGTGTGTGTGTGTGTGTGTGTGTGTGTGTGAGAGAGAGTGTGTGTGTGTGTGTGTCAGTGTGTGTGTGTGTGTGTGTGAGAGAGAGTGTGTGTGTGTGAGTGTGTGTGTGTGTGTGAGAGAGTGTGTGTGTGTGTGTGTGTGTGTGTGTGTGTGTGTGTGTGTGTGTGTGTGTGTGTGTGTGTGTGTGTGTGTGTGTGTGTGTGTGTGTGTGTGTGTGTGTGTGTGTGTGTGTGTGTGTGTGTGTGTGTTCACACTGACAGACCTCGTGTGTGTAGTTCTGGTTATCTGGTAAGAAGACGTTGATTTTCGTGCAGTGCAGTCGAAGCAGTCACTGCAGACATCGCACTGACGTGATCAACAAAGGAGCAAAACCATATCCTCAAAAGTTACTGTTACGGGAGAATTGCTGTTGTGGATTTCTAAAACAAGTTAAACAATAAAAATGCAGAGAGAATGAGTCTGAGCAATGATTTATTCACTGGTACCAAAGTGAATAGTGGCCTTTCCCTGACATAGTGACCTCTCCCTCGATGGAGAGGTACATGACAATCAGAACACATGCTTTTTATACAAGACACAGGTGGAGACATAGTTATCACATCATGAGGAGACAACATGAAACATCATTGTGAAACAACACAGCAATATCTGTAAAACCAACAGTCATCAATGGTCTGTTCCAGCTAAAACCCAATTTAAGAATTAAAGGACATCATAACATCATTAGATGCCCATTCTCTATCTTTGTGACCAGGACTGGGAGCGAACAAAAGAGGTGACTATGTTCAAGTTGAAGTTAAACTTAGCAATTCAGAATGGACAAGTCAGAATGAGAATGCCAAACTAATAATTGCGATTACATTACATTAAACAACTGATGGAAGGACGTCTGTGAAGCCTGGAGTGTTTATGGCCCACTTTAGATCAGCGCTGTTCACCGCTGCACACATCCAGGGGCGTTTATAAGAAGCACACTCTGAGGGCACTAACAGGGGGACCTGATGGAAACCATATTTATAAAGACATTTATTTTTAAACTTAAATAATAAAATGTCAATTTACATTTAAGTAAGTAAAATAAATACAGCCTTATTTGTTTTAATGATGTAATAACATTGGCACATGCAGTAATGACCATTTGGGTCTGTGCAACAATAAATTGGACCAAACAGGACATGCCAAGAATTATTAAGACAATTATTAGACAATGCACCAAAACAACAATCCTGTTTTGGACCAAATCCCCCATTTTTTGTTTTGTTTTTTTGTTAAATCATTGAATAGCCACGGTCATGGTCACGGCCAGTCCAGACCAAAAGGTCCAGAACATTTTTTTCTCCCAGTCCAGGCCTTCAAGGGTCCATTTAAAAGTGTTAGCTTGTGACAGAACATACTGAGTCCCGCCTCTGTCTGTGGACACCAGCTGCAGCCGGAGCGCAGCAGACGCCACAGCTCAGGACCATTGCACTCTGGAGCCTCATAAACATAAACTTTATCATCATTTTTAAAGCAGCGCGTTTTAATTGGTTTTACTGTGGTCCCAGAGGAGCCGTGTCTGTCACGGGCCTCGCTGTCTGCGTTCTGTCTGACTGACTTTAAACAAGAGCCCGACTGCAGAGTGTCCACAGTCAGGGACAGAGCACAGAGGAGAGCCCAGCCTGAGTGTGGAGCTCGACGGAGGGACCATGGACAATATGTTAAATACAGAATCAGCAAGAACTATACTGTACGTTTGGTAAAAGAATAAGTATGGCACATCAACACTCACTGATGCGTTCTAGTTTAGTCCATTTGTTTTTTTTTGTTTTTTTCACTTGCAAAAACAGATACATTCATTTAGTTAAAAACTTAATCATGTTTAGGCCTATTATGAGTGAAAGTGGATTTTACCAGAAGAGATGGGGGAGAAAAACATTTCCAATTCCAAATTTTGATCCAAGACCAGTTTGCAGGGCACACAAAACATGAAAGTTGATGTTTATTGGGCAGAGGCTCATGTGGTAAAGGTACAGCTCCTCAGAAACTCAAGTCCCTGGTCATCTGCTATAGGCACATTATACCGGAATTATTAGTTTTAATCCGATTCTTTTTAAAGCCGATGTCAGTAATTCACAAAAAGACATTTAGTACTTCCAACTTTGTGGCTGTGAGACGTGGCTAAAGCTAGATGAAATAGCGAACTACTGTTGGTTTGTCCTCAGCTTTTTCTGCATTTATTTCCTTCTCTGCAAAGACTCTACGCTGCGCTTTAACCTGTTTTTATGTAATGCATTGGCTTTGGATAGTGTTCGATTCATTATGCACTGGAAATGTCATGTATCAGTCTTAATTTGAGTATTGTGCATCAATAAAGAGGGAACCGCTGTTGCTAAAGTGTGCTAGCTTTATATTGCAATATCTGTTGGCTCAAAATATAATAATAAAAAAAAATACACGGGTTTATCACAAGATGAAGCCCCTCCTTTGATGCTCAAATGGGCCAAAACATTTCACTGAAGAAAGTGGAGACGATCTGCCCTGAAGTAAACCACAGGAAACTTGTTGTTGTTGTTGTTCAAATCATATCTGAAGTTTTCAAAAATGTCTTAGATCTGGACTGGATGACTCCCTCTCACTGACCACTAAACATAATCAAGTGACTATTTGTCTTGTGCCTGGGCCCTCTGACTGAAGGCAGGGCATCGTGGTGACGTGACGGGCCGTGCTAATGCAGCCGCTGTGATGGATGGAGGCTGGAGCAGGACGTGCACGTGTGCCCTCCACTCTGCCACACTGCTGCTGCTAAACCCAGTCACTTCATCAGGGACTGGTTAAAGCAGTGTTTAATTCAAGTCAAATATTCATTCCAGTGTGGCCAGTTACCAGGCCAACAGTGAGTCTATGTCTGGTTAGTGAAAACAACAGGCCACGGGTCAAACCATAGCAGATATTTACCAGTGTATTCAGAAGTTCAAGTTTATTTACATTTTAGGCAGGTCAGTGTTTAGACAAACTGTTAGACTGTTACTTCAAACTAAATAGCTCTCTCTACACTGGTGGACTGCTCCTCGTCCGCCTGGAGGAACTCTTTAAAGCCACCTCCCTCTTGAGTGGTTCTGGCTCCACAGTCCAAGTGGATGTCAGTCCTAGTTAATCTGCAGCCTGTCCGTCCGTGGGAGTAGGATCTCTCCTTCACTGTGGTTCTCCCCGAGGTTTCTACTTTTTCCCGTGGGGTTTTTTGTAGTTTTTCCTCTCCGCGAAGGAGGGTCAAAGGACAGGGGCATTCTGGGACAGTTATCTGAACTGCTTTTACCTGTGGCCCATCGAGGCAACTGTTGTTGTGATTTTGGGCATTATAAAAATAAATTGATTTGATTTGAAATATTACTCAAGTAGGAGTAAAAACATGGTGTAAAAAGGACAAAATGCCTGAAATGACAAAATAACTCCCAGACAAACTCAACCTGTCCCTGAATCTTTGGAGCACAAACAAATGAGTGACTTTTTGTGAAGATGACACTCTGTACTTTTGGCTGTGATGTCTGATTTGCTCAGAGGAATAGCAGACTTTCTTTGGTAAATATAAGGAGGAGTAAAGCTGGTGTCTGGAGGACGCTCTGATTGATATTAGTTTGGGCTTTTGTCTGGTTTTGACATTTCCTCTTTAAAAGCTGAGGTTGGTTTCACTAAAAATGAGATTTAGGGATTTTCAATCCAGGTGTTAGGAATGACAACTGGTGGACCTAAAAACACAGGCAAAAATGGATTTAAACAAAGATAGTCTTAAAGGGGAGCAGGTTCTAGGGGAGGTCCAGGTCAGCAGCAGAGTGGTGGCAAGGACTGACCCGAGGGAATCCTGTAGAAGCTGGCTCCTCCAAAAGGCCCGCTCGAGGGACGGGACGATCTGACACTGTGTCCTGCCAAAGGTGACGGCTGGATGAGATTCTGAGGTGGAGCTCCACACGTGAGAGACAAGAATCTGCCCAGAAACTGGAAAACATGGGAAAACTGAAAGAAAGGAGGAGGAGCTGCAGGACCAGGACACCAGGGAGAATGTAGAAGAAAGTACTTTAAAAACATGTGTGGTTGGAACACGGATTGACCCCGATTCTTTCCAGAATGGTGGCTTTAATTTGAAATAAGAGGGTTATATGCATGTGCACATGTGCAAGGGCCCTAGCTCCTCTTAAAGGACACATATTCGGCTACAGTGACTTTTAACCATGTTCTAACAACGTTCTGTCATCCAAACATACCTGGAGTTGTATTTAGCTCCATTCATGCAGTTTTAGGAATGTTGATTTGAAAATCCTCTCCCCTACAACCGTCAAAAACACCCGCTGAACTCCCTTGATCAATGAGTTGTTTTTTTTAATTTTATATATCACTTCTTTTAAAGCAAAGCTAAGTTACGTCAGCTTCAGAGCTCCCCCTGCAGGTCTCTTGTGAGTACAAGTACAATCAGATGAAAAAACATATCACGTCACCAAATACAAAAAAGAGAGCCAGTGTTTCTCAGGAGAGTTGTCTTCGAGTTGGTGTCAGCAAATGTTGCAGCTGGTTTTCCACACAGAGACAGCAGGGGGGACGGCGGGGGCTTCAAATGCCCCGAAAATACATTCACAACCACCACACGGACTCACAAAGACGTTTAATGAGGTAAAAATATTACTTAGTTACACTTTAAGACCTTAAATCATTGCCAGACTCGTTCTGAACATTTCTGCTGACTTAACACGCTCACTGCTGCTGCTAGGCTAATCATCGCATCTCATAGCGTCTCTTCAAGTGACATAACTAAATTATGCAAGTGCTAGGCGCCATCTACTGGCTGCATACACTCTTGTTGCACTCTTGTTGAAACTTGTTTATATATTGCATAGTAAACTTTATTTTTGTTCCATAACATGAGATGACAAATTGAATGTACTCAAGAGCATGTTTAAAGGATAATAACGATAGGAAAAATGCATAATATTCTTCCTCAAGAGGTTGAAGAGTTAATAAAGTAAATGTAACAGGGTTAGGGTTAACCTGTGCCCCGGAGCCCCAGTCTGCAGCCTGCAGTGATTAAGCGTGCCCTGCTTTTGTGCGTACATATCAGAATCCGGCTGAACGAGAGCGAGGCAGAGGCGTGGGTGTTTTGATCATCAGGAAGCTCACCGCCGTTTTCTCTCGCTTTGAAACGCAGCGCTGCTCCACGCTCCGACAGTCGCACAACCTTCTACGGCTGTCGTTCCACGGCGCTGCCTTTGACTCACGCACACCATTATCCCGTCGCATCCTCATTAATCCTGTGCCCGTGGATTCTTCTGAGCAACACAACACAATTTCATTTCATACAATCGGTTGCAGTTTACACTTTGAAATATGTTCTTTGAATAAACAACAGCAGGGTTAGGGGTTCTGTGGAGGTAAACAAATGCACTGCGTAATCTTTTTCAGTGACTGAGCACTTTGGAGGCATTTTTAGCACATTGTGAAGTAGAATCAGTTCCAACATACTTAAGGGAGTTGTGGAAAATGACACCCTTTATATTGCTAAAAGGCAGACCATGTTAAAGGTGTTGTATCTGATTATTACTGTCTGAAAACTGCAACTAGTTATTGTTTTTAATGAGAAAGTACTAAGTATTGAACTAGAACATGAGAAGGTCCTCATTTTACAGTTTATTCATCGTGAACTGCATTATTGATCTAAAGCAGGCATATCCAATCTAAGGCCCGGGGGCCAAAAGCGGCCCGCAGACCAATTTTTATTGGCCCTGAAGCTTCCTGGTGATTTGGCCCTAAGACATACTTTTTACAGCAAATTTCAGATTTTTTACTATTATAACCTAAATAACTAACGTTTTGGAGTGAGACAGACCTGATATTAAAGCACTGAGACAGAATTTATATGTGGTGGCTCTTTAAAAATCAGATTAATGCAACTTGAACATTTCACGATTTATTTGTGGCCCTCCGCTTGGTCTACATTACAGTGTAGCCTGTGGCCCTCGGTGGAAAAAGTTTGGACACCCCTGGTCTAAAGGAAAGGCAAGTTTGTATGTAGAGCACAAAACGTACACAAGGCAATTCAAAGTGCTTTACACAACAGGAAATAATTACATTAAAATCACAAAACAGATTAAGACGTACAAAGATCCTTATAAAAATACTTAAAAAAATACAGAGTGCAGGTAAAACTCTTACAGTCGTTTGCTCAGCTAAACAGAACGGCTTTGGGGTTGGATTGAAACATTGTCAGGATAAAGGCCTGTCTCACATCTTCAGGAAGACCGTTTCAGTTTTTAAAGAACTAAAAACGGCGTATTAATAGAAACAGCCTCGTCATAGTGATAAGCCCCGCCTCTTCATGGTGACGTTTCACTGTAACATGACCATATCTAAGGTATGGAGCAAGCACAAAGATTTATAACACAGAACGAAGTAATACAACAGATATTTTTCAATCCTAAAGACTGATAGACCTTACGTGTCACTCGGAGTGTTATGTTTTATAATGTTATGTGGGTGAAGCTGGTGTCTGTAGCAGGGTCTGATTGACAGCATTTGTTAGGTTTTGACAGTTCCTCTTTCAAAACGCAAGTTAATTGTATCTAAAAATGAGTTTTAGGGGCTTGTAATAAAGTAAAAAAAAAAAAAAAGTCTAGGCATATGTCCTTTGATTTGATTTGACTGGAATGGAGAAGGTTACAGCTTTCTTTTAATGTCTAACATTCCCAGCAGGTTGATTATTTCCTTTTATCCGATGGAGACAAGAAGGAATAAATTAAGAAAAAGACAGCTGATTTTAACCCTGATATTACTATATGTATATGTACTATACTATATATATTTGTTTTTCAAATTTGTGTTTTAAGAACTTCTAATAATGTTACAATTGGATGGTGCCACAGACTCCATCTCTCGTGTCCGTGCTATAGTGTATCTTTATATATTCGCGCGTCTATTTACAGTTACTCATTTGCTTGTGTTTCTCTGTGAATGAGTCAGATTGATGTAAAACACACAGCATTTTGCAGCGTAAATACAGAGAATGTCGGTCCTGCCCCCACCGTCCCCTTGATGATGACCTCCTCTAGGTCTGCTCTGTTCCAGCGTCCTGTGACAAGAGAGAGAGAGAGAGACAGACAGAGAGGTGCTCAGGTGCACAACCTACATGTTGTCACCAGTTTAGAACATTCTGGAACTTTTTCAGACTGAATCAAATGGTACAAAATATATTGCATTTCAATACAAAGCCTTTTTAACAGGTCTGCATTCTACAATCCTTGTTCTCACAGTTGTTTGTTATTGTCCACAAACTCTTAAGGTTGTCCCCTGAAGGGTGGATCAGGTGGGTGCCTATTTTCTAAAATCCTGTAGTAAACATGTTCTTGTCTGTGCTTTGGCTTCTCATTTGTCAGTTTGCTTAAAAAAACAAGGCATAGCAAAAGTGCATAGTATCCTGTCACACCTGGGACACACCCAGGGCTTATGCGACACTGCATTGAACACCTTGCTGTGCCACATCCTTCTAAAAACTCAAACAATGCTTCATTAATCCATAAATCATCGAGTGGTATCAGAGTGACACACACCACACAGTCAGACTTAAGAACTATGAACACCAGAGCACCCCAGGCACCACCCCTGTTACCTCTGCACACAAATGAGTGCACTTGTCGTCCCAGACCTCTTCTCATCAGGGTCTCAGATGGTACAGCAGGTCTGGGCAAACTTTTTGACTCAAGGGCCACATTGGATTTTTACACTTGCTCGAGGGCCGGACCAGTTACAGTTTGGATGTTGTTAACTACAGTATACTACACACATACGATTACACATAGACTTAATGCCTAAAATACACAAAAAACTACAACAGAATAACAATAATTACCTTTATTTATTTAGTGGGAACAGTGCCATTGGTCACTCTTTTCAGCAAATCAAAGTTTGGTGTTATTTTAGTGGTGGCTTTTCTGCAGCCTCAGACCACTATAAAATGACAAATGTGCCATTCTTAACTCATACATTTTTTTATTAAATGCTTTTCAGGCCGAATCAAAATGCCAAAATGGCTGCATGTGGCCCCTGGGCCTTAGTTTGTGTACAAAGCACAGGTGGAACGTTCTGTACACTGCCATCTCGTTCAGGCACATTCTGACAAACGCCTAAGACTGCATCTCTTGTGGAGACTTCATCAAAACAAAACCAGAACATCCATCATAACAGCAGTTAAACAGAAGAGGAGAATGACAGCTGACCCCTCACGTCTGAAGGCCAGTGCTCACCGAGGCGCATCATCTGACATACGTCCAACACACGCACCAACACACACTGAACGAAGTGCGTCACGGGGCGCTCTAAACATGAGTCTAATTTGAAGATTACTGTCAAAATGAGAGACATATGAAAGCATTATATGTCTTCTTTAAGCTCTGATTTCCACATGCACGCCTGACAGCCTTAGAACAGCTAGAGGACGCATCAGTGGACCGTCATCTCGCAGTAAACGTACCTTAGTGTCTGTCCTTTTACACTTTTAATTGACAATGTCTCATGAATGATCAGACATGCTTCAACACACTGAATACCTTGTGTAGTTATGGAGAATATTATATCATTATCTTACAAATACTCATATCGCAGAAGTGCCTGTCTTTGCCACCTTGATTAGCTGAAGTTGACATTATTTTGCTTATCTCCCTTTAACTTGGGAGCGTGTAAGGGTTGCATAAGAGTGTGGCGTGTTTAGAACAACAGCAGCAGACTCAAGCGCGTGGAGCTTCAGCTGACATCTGCTGTCTTGTAGTTTGTGATCAGCGCTTTGATGCGTCTTGTTAAACGTCTCATTTAAGGCCTGACGGAGAACAGAGGAGGCCAGGCTCCTGCAGCGAGATCACAGCTCCCGCTTTAGCTTTACATCACAGTCAAATCAGAGTTACTCCAGAGGTAACTAAATCTCTGTGGATTAAAGGAGCATGTTCTGGCATGCACTTGTATAGCTCTTAACGGTGAGTTCCTGAGTGAGCAGGAGGTCTTGTGAGTGCACGAGCAAAGCCTGTGACACAAGAGCACCGAAGAGCTCAAGGCTCCACAAGAACACGCTCCGACACAGCAGTCACAGCCGGGCAGTCTGAGAGAGGACCCACAAGGTCGAAAGAACAGTGACCCAACAAATGCTGCAAAAGAATCATTCAATACATACATGTGGTGTCCAACGTGTTCTTATGAATCTGGAGATGATTTACTGACATCTAATTTTGTGGATTGCGGCTCAGCTAACGGTATCACGGCCATAAATGTATGTAATAAGACTTATCTGCTGCACCATTTGACTTTTCTGTTGTTACTTGAAGGATTATTAACAGTTACATTTCAGTTTCTGCTCAAGTCAGATACTTAAAGTTCACATATTCTGCATTATTTAACCTTTAAAGGAAACATATTATGCAGTTTTTGTTTTGTCATTGGCCTTTAAACATGATCTTGAGTACTTTAAGTTTGCCATCTCAAAGTTTATTATGGACTAAATGAAGATGTTTCTCTGCAGTTTGCTCTGGCACTTACTGAGTGTAGACAATTAAGTTATGTCATCACTTTACTGTAAAGGACTGCGTAACATTTGGTGATCACTCTAGCAGAAGTACTGATCATGTTGATGATTTAAGGACTTAAAATAGCAAAAGATTCTCGGATAAGTGATGTATAAAATCGGAAAAACGCCATCAACCGAGGGCGTTCAGCAGGAAGTGTTTTGACGGTCGGAGAGGAGAGACTATTGAGACAAGCCTTCCTTAAACCGTGAATGCGAGAAAATGCAACTCCAGGTGTGTTTTTTTTATTGATGGAACAATGTTAGAACATGGTCAAAAGCTCAAAAATGTCACTGTAGTAGAATACAGTATGTGTCCTTTAATTCCCTTGTGGTCACAGTCAGATACATATTTTACATTTTCTACAGTATGTGTCCTTTAATTCCCTTTTGATCACAGTCAGATACAGGGGCGTTTCTAGGATTTGCTGAGATCCGGGGCTTAGCCCTGTGTGTTCTTTAAGTCATCACGCGAAATCCTGACGGGGGGGTCTGGGGGTCCCCGCCCAGAATTTTTTTTCCCAAGGGAGACTTATTTCTTGTATTCTGGTGCATTTTAAGAGGTTTTGAGCAACTAAAAAATAAACGTTTTTTCTAGGCACACATGAGTCTTTTATTACAAAACAACAATTATTGTTTTGAACTCCGTTGACTGTCATTGTGTTACTTGTTAAACTGTTACTTGTGAGAAGGTGGGACCATGAGATTGTACCTTCTGGATTTCATCTCTGCAAACTGGTCTATTATCTAGTTATGTTTAATGTTCGTCAACCAGCGTTTAAAAAATAAATAAATACATGTATTATAGATAGATGGATAGAATTTAAAACACAAAAGTAAAAATTGTAATACATTATATATTACTAGTAACACAGCTAAACACCTGATATATTTGTATTATAATATAAGTGTCCCAAAAAATGGAAAAAAGAAGAAAGTCACGCAATTTAGGTTCCCAATTTTCTTCATAATTTTTAAATTTACAGATTTTCCAATTATCACGGACTGGTCACCCACTGCATTTTATAAAATTGCACATGTTTCATTGGATTAAGAACAAATTAGTAAATATTATTTTATACTTTTTGAAACTTTTGAACCCTCACCCATAGTTTGAGAACCACTAACCAAATATAAAGTCATATTATTAAGGCGGTTTGGGGTCACTGGGTCAAATGCCCTACAACAACAACAAAAAAATGCACTGTAGGATTTTTTTTCCTTTACCTCACTGTGCAGTAATTTGCTGCGGTCCCAGAAGCACGGATACCGCTGCAGTAAACTAACTTTCACTTGCACTTAACCTGTTAAGACCCACCTCATTTTGGCAGTTTTTCTCGTAAAGTACATACCCAAATGAAAAAGCTTATTGTATGGCTAACTTACAGTCTTCCTGAAGACATACTTCATGCTGTGCTATTGAAACTCCCCACAGCAGCCGTCCACCTTGTTGACAACTGTGTGAAATTTCAGACTTCTAGATACAACCATTTTGATGTTGAGCAGCTTTTTGTATGAAATAACCCTAATCCGAACAGGAGGTCCTTCTCTGTGCCAAAAGTGCCAAACTTCTTTTCATGCATTTTGCCTCTAATGACCCTGAAAACCACATTTGGTCATTTTGGTGACTATAATTATCCCTTATAGATTTTTTTTTTTCATAAACTTCCTTAAATCAAAGGCAGGTCGTGCGTAAAGACGTTCCGCTGCGTAAATGATGCGTAAAATGGTGCCTTGGTCTCTTTACGCGGAAAAATCAGCTCCTGCACTCAATGAACCTGCAAGTCCCGCCCCTCATTTGAAAGCTGTGGTGATTGGCCAGAAGAATTTGTGATTGACTTAATGAATCACCAATGGCATTCCAGGCTGTGACGCCTTTCGCCGCCTGTGAGCTGACGCTCCTCGCGTGTCAAAATGGATTCGTTCGCTTTGTTCTAAGGGCTCTCCCTCTAGAAGTACTCGACGGAAAATGACACGGATAGGCTCGTTTTGAAGACAAGACTGAGAGGAAAACGATCATACTCAAGCCGAACTGCAGAAGCCGAAGATGTCTCTACAAAGTGATGCGCAACAGTTGTGTTTTTATTGCTTTTGTGTTACTGTCAAATGAAGAATAAGCGTTTACGGGTGGATATCTACAAATGGATTATATTATTTTAAATAACAACTGGATATTCATATTCTGTTGACTGTGATGGGCAGAGAGAGTGCACACACTTCTGGATTGGATTTTGTTTGTGTCTGGAGGAGCCAACGAAAGGTAAGAAATGAGAGATGAACAGTTTGGTTATGTTACAGTTTGATAGTTTACAAGTATTTTGGGAGGTGATTTAGCGAGGATTGAACATTTTAGACGTTTAGTGGTGACTCTAAACTTTCAAATGACATATAACATGTCTGTATTGAAAACATTTGTTTTTAATGAATGGCGCATGTATGTAAAAACTCTGATACTGTCCCTGATCAGGGACGGTGGAGTTTTGACTGCCTTAGATCTGCATTTGACAGATTTAAATGTCAACTATACACTTAGAATGTACATGAACTAAAACACTTTGAATGTACATAAAACTGGAGGTGCAGTTGCAGTTTTGAGGCTGCGCAGGTTATAGAGAAAATTAATATTGGACACATTTCGGTCCTTGTCTAGGACAAATTAGTTAGGACGAATTAGTTATGATGAATTAGTTAGGATGAGTTAGAGGTTGAGCCCTTCTCGGCGCCGCAGTGAGCCAGAGCACACGATTTTGTGAAGAGAGAGAGAGTAAAAGGCGTGGACTGACACAGAGCCATGAGGCCCAGCCTCAGGTGGGACTTTTCTCTGAACTGTCTGGAGGATGTGGACAGGGAGCGCATGGAAAAGGCGTTGAGGCGGGCTTGAATGACTCGCCGATTGCACCAGACTTTCCGCGCGCACGGGCGTCTGAGCAGCGCCGCACGGAGCGTCGAGGCCCGCGCGCGGGCGTCGAGCCCGCGCACGGGCGTCCGAGGCCCGGGCACGGAGCATCAGGCCCTCGCGCCGCGGGCGTCGAGCCCCGGGCACGGAGCGTCCGAGGCCCGGGCACGGAGCGTCCGAGCCCCGCGCACGGAGCGTCCGAGCCCCGCGCACGGAGCGTCCGAGGCCCGGGCACGGAGCGGACGAATTTAATTCGGGGCTGGACGTAAAATATCCGGGGCTCAAGCCCCGGTAAAATTGGTCTGGCGACGCCTCTGGTCAGATACATATTTTCTAGCTTATACTAATGTCTGCGTTTGGAGAACACACTTTCAGCAAGGTATGTAGACGTTGTAGGGCCCTCTACTGCAGTGGGAACGAACAATGAAAAAAAGAACAAATGAAGGCAAAGTGAACGTTATGTGTTTTTGTTTTTATGTATGCTATGTTAATAGTGCCAGGCATTAGTTATGAACACAATGTGACCTCAGAACAGTCCAGTGACGGTTTATGGTCTTGAAAGCCAGACTTCTCCTACACCCATTTGACTTGAGACACAACAATCCGGGGAGGGATTTCTGAGTGTTCATGAACTGGATTGATGAAACAGCTCCATGTTTTTGATGAGAGTACAATGCTTGCAATGTTCAAACGCTCAAAAAAGTCAATTTTTCTTATTTGCTTGTTTTTAACTGAGCATAAATGATGTGCTGTTGTGTGTGTTGGTTGCAGTGTGGCGCTGGTGTGGCTGACACAGCAGATGACAGTGTCGGCTTGTTTGTAACTCACTGTACTTTGTGTACTTTATTTAGACAATGCAGTAGTGGCTGCCAGGAAATGTGCATTTGTACTGAGCTCTGACATAAAGCAAGACAAACACGAGGCGTCCTAAGGAGGCGTGAGTCTGGGAGCATCCATCACAGCTCAGACTGCAGACATGTGCAGAAGTGTGGACACAAACGCACCACACCCGGGCGCACGGCCAAGGCAATATGTTCAAGTGGGGTCATCTTCAGTTTAGCAGAAAATGTTGTACATGAATGATCCATGAAAGGGCAGACTGGATCTGAGCTCAGGCACTGCACAGAGGACGATCACGTCAGCTGTTGTCACCAGAGGTTGTGCAGGTGACTTCACAGCATTCTGAACATGAGCAGTGAGTGACAAAAACACACCGGAGTCAGCGGTGAGTGATGACATTTTCTCCTGTAAAATCTAAAAACTCAACTAAAATGTGAAAGGCCTGCTAAGTCTGACAACAAATACAAAAGTCTACAACTTCCTGTTGTTTATCTAGTTTTCTATGACTTGTGTGAGTTAAAGAGACTGTAGTGGCTCCTGTACATGAGTCGTGTTTTGAGTTTTTACAGGAGAACATTTCATAACTCACCTATGACTCATGCGTTTTTGCCGTTCACTGATAGAATTTAGAATGCAGTGATGATGATGATCCAGTGATACTTAACCTCTATATTCTCTATATGTTATTTCAACATAATATTGTAGTAATAATTGTGTTTTTGTTTGTTTTGGTTCAATTTAATTAATTTCAATGCTGTGTTTAAAGCAGAACTAAGTAACAGTTTTAACTTAATAAAAGGCGTTGTGGCGGTTGCACACGTATCGCCCCCTGCTGTCTCTCGGTGAAAAAACATCTGCCACATTTGCTGACGTCGACCCACTCCTGTGAAACCCAGGCTGCATTTCCATATTTGGAACACATATTTTAAATGTGTTTGTATGTGATTGTACTTCTTTGTTTCAATAAAAAGGAAGAAGAAAAAAAAAGAAGCTTTTGTGTCACCAGCAGTGTATTTTTACAAGAGAGCAGCAGGGGGAGCTCTGAAGCTAAAGTTACTTGGTTCTGCTTTAATCTGCTTTGATTGTTAGCGTCATTGTTGTACTTGGAACACAAAGTACATTTTATTTTAAAATAACTCTTCCAATCTTTAACTCACAGTTCTCCTCTGGTCCATACTTGCACAGTGTGAACAATCAGAGAGAAATCAGATTAAAGATCATCAATACATGACGTTTCATTGACTTCTGAAATCAGAAAATGATCAGATTTTTGGTGTGTACTTGTAAACATAGCCAGTGACCCTTTGTACGATTGGACAACACCAAACACAGGCTCCTGAGTCCCAGACAGCAGATGAATCTGCCCTTCAGAGCTGATCTTTAGGAGACTGGAGCTGCACTAAAAAGCAGACGTGGAATTATCCGAGAACAGGACTTTAAACACTGGAGACCTGTCTTATCAGCACAGCCTGGATTTATGGGCTTTTGGTATTTTTCAAAGGCCAGACAAACCACTAGAGGGCCCGAGCCGCCTCCAGAACTTAAACGTTAATATGTGGGAGATATATTGAAGTGTCATAAAAGGTGAGTGCTCGGTAAACCTGGCCGCTGTCAGAAAAAAATCATAGGCAAAGTTCATGGCGTGTCTTGACAAATAGCATGACTATAAATGAAGGTATCTGAGGTCCAATTGTAAGTGGGAGGAGATAAACAGCGTTTGCAGAAGTGCTAATATGTGTAGCCTTGACCTCATTGAGTTAAACACTGACAGAAGGAGGAGCAGCTGAAGAGGAAGCGCCAGGATGTTCTGCACTACTGTTTGTGTCGTGAATGTGTTTATATTTACTGCACAAAGTTCAAGAGAGAGGCAGGAGAGAAGGGGGCGGGGCCTCCTGCTCCTCTGTGTGAGGTGAAGGGGGCGGGGCCACCTGCTCCTCTGTGTGAGGTGATGGGGGCGGGGCTTACACATCTCTTGTCTTTTGCTTTCTCTGCTTTCTCCGTTTTAAGCTCAAACCTCTGACATTGACCAGTACAATTAATTAATCATGACTAAAAGTACAATTTCTAAATTTTTTTGGGAAAGATACATGAATTTGTTGTCGGATTATTTACCATGGGTGTCCGCCACAAATAAAGACCCCAGCAGCACAGGACTGTCAGCGCCACAGACACACGTGGACAGCTCTTTGTCAAAGGGGCCAGTATCGATATGTGTCGTATAATTTCCAGTGTTAGTATCGATTAGTATCTTGGCATTGATTTTTTTGACAACCCTAATTTATTGTCACATTTTTTTTATAACACAGTCATGGAAGTAAGTCATTCATTGATTGATTATTCTCGTTCATCTGTACTTTACAGCATATTGAAATGATTTTCAGTAAGTCAACATTCACACCTTCAGTTCTATGGATGCTTAACCCTTGTATTATGTTGCGGGTCAATTTGACCCATTTCAGTTTTTGTGTTGACCGAAGTACTGGTTATCCTTTTTTTTTCTTCCTACAATTTTGTGACTTTTTCTCATTTTGGGTCATGAGCTTGTGTGTGAAATCTGGACTCTTTGACGTGTAGTACAATGTCTGTGCAGAGTTTGTATACAAATATGATGTTGCGGGTCATTTTGACCCAGACTCTTTAATATGGGTAAACAGCTGTTCAGATAAAAAATGAACATGTCCCTTTGATGTACTTTTGCCTCTACTCACACCTGGGTCTCAGGTGTGAGTAGAGGCAAAAGTAGAGGCGGGACTTTCTCGCCCTTTTCCTTGTCACTGTCACTGTTCTCATGTCATCTCTTTGGCAAAGAAACCAAAAAAATGAGCTCCACAAGGTTTACAGCTGAAGAAACTTTGGCACAGATATTGAACTGGGATAGAGATGCAGAGGAGGAGATTTCAGAGATAGAGGATCTTTCAGAGGCCAAGGACAATGTTATTGATGACCCAGATTTTCAATTTTCCTCCGATGAAGAGTATTCAGAGGATGAGTCTGCTGTTGTCTCAACTTCTTTACATCCTACCGCCTTGGAGAAGAACTTCAGAAGAGAAAGCTTACAATGTTGGGAACAGTCAGAAGAAACAAGCCAGAACTTCCCAAGGAAATTCTGAAGGTGCAGGGCAGACCTCTGCATTCCTCAATATTTGCTTTCAGCGAGACAGCAACAGTTGTTTCATACTGCCCAAAGAGAAACAAGAATGTTCTTGTAATGAGCACAATGCACACTGATGCATCTCTGAGCACAAGAGAAGACATGAAGCCACAAATGATCATGGACTACAACTCCACCAAAGGAGGAGTTGACAATCTGGACAAAGTCACAGCAACATACAGCTGCCAGCGCAAGACTGCCCGTTGGCCCTTGGTGATTTTCTTCAACATTGTGGACGTGTCTGCATACAATGCCTATGTCCTATGGACTGAAATCAACCAACAATGGAATGCCGGCAAATTGTTCCGACGTCGGCTTTTTCTGGAACAACTCGGCAAAGCGCTTGTCACTCCCAGGATGCAGAGTCGATCCAGGCCACCCAAAACCCAAGCAGCTGCAGCTGTCATTGAAAAAGTCAAGCTCACGTTACCCAACCAATCTGCAATTGATCCACTGGATACAGGTGTGAAGAAAAGGAAAAGATGCCAGGTCTGTCCTTCCCGAGGTGACAGTAAAACAAGTACCTGTTGTGTGAAATGCAAGAATTACATCTGCAGAAAGCACACAATTACATTCTGTCCATCATGTGGGGAACATTGAAAATTTTGAATATTGAAAATTGTCGAGTGAGGAAAAAATTTGTTTGTGAAGAGGGAATACTTTCAATAGTTCTAAAATATAGTGTTGAAATAAAAAAAAGGTATTGTATGTCTCTTTTCTAAATGTTCATATAATCTCAAATAAAGATTTTGGTTTAACCTATTTTTTTTACTGTTTTGCCTAGCTTTACACAGTATGGGTCAAAATGACCCGCAACATAATCAATGTAATTTTTTTTCAACATAATACAAGGGTTAAATATTGTGAACTGATTTGCCCCACATTACTTTATTTATTTGGAATTTTCTTCTGATGAAAGACAGTCACAACACTCCTCACACACGACATTACACTGAACACGTCCCATAGTTCACGGTTCCCTTCAGTCCTGTAAGCTCACTACTTTATTTATCCTAAATTGCTGTTGTGACATATCCCTTGACGACTGCAGCACTTACGCTCGCCGTTTGACGTATCAGCAGGTAAACGCGGTCTGGGCCATTACGCTGGAATTCTGTTGATCCCCGGAGACATGTGGATATGACTCAAATGTGCTCCGCGACCGGGAGGAAATGAGCCGCTTTCACAATACGCCTGGCCCCGGGTGAGCGACTCCACAGGCCACACAGAGCTCAGAGAGAAGGGTCAAGTATCAAGATGGAGAACTAAAAAGGCCATGGCACAAAACATCACCTCCAACAATTACAAAATCCATTGCCACAGAATCGGGCTTGTACTTTAAGGCCACTGCTTTATTGTAGTTTATTTGTTTTTTCACTGTTTAACCCTTAGTTCACCCTAGAGCCATTTTGTGTCCTTTGGCTATTTTAATGTTATGCCATTTCTTCTGAGTCGGACAAAAGTTGCTCAAACTTGTAACTGCATTAATTTTAGAAATTTATATTGTCTCTCACTTTTTGAAAATACCCCTCTGTAGCTGAGCTATTTAAAATAAACTCACTCGATACATTATTATATTATTATATCATACATTATTTTAAAATACTAATTAATTAAAAACTCAAAATCATAAAACTACTTCTGTTTGACACATACCTACCAAATACTTCTCATATTTATAATATGTTAACCCTTTATTGGCCTATATAAATACAAAACCCTCAGCATAGCTAATCTTTTGAAGTTTTTAAGGTAAAAAAAGAAAGAAACATGAATGTATAGTGATTTTCAAGCCATTTAAAAGAGAGGACACAAAATTGCTTCTAGGATCTCAAGCATGATTTTGAGGTTTAAATGTCTACACTATCAGTCAATATAGTTGTAAAATGGATCATAATGGCACTTGATTGGAACGTCTCAGAAGTGGACAGCTGTGGTCACTGTGGGATGATCTGAGGTCCCTGGGTATTTGTTTTTATTTATTAACCTTTATTTAATCAGAAAATAATGTCCATTGAAGGGTGACCTGGCCAAAGTGAAACTCCAGCACACATCATAAAACATCTACACATTTGCAAACAGACAATGTCAGGACCAAAACAGGACACGCTTCAAAGCACAGACAATGTTCATAGGATTCTCCCTCTTTTTTTTTTTTTTTTTTTTTTTTATAGAACATTAAAGAAAGCAGCTCACACAGTTTCAGTTCAGACTGAAAAGTATTCCAGAACCATACTGCTTTGACTATGTTGTTCTATTTTCTTCTTTTGTCCCTGACCATTGGTTTTCAATCCGTAGTGTGTGAAATACTCTTGGCATGTCTGACAATATACCACAGTCAAAGTGTCCTTCAGCTTGTCTAATCTCTCATTGCGCTGTGGACCTGATCGGATCACCTGATGGATTTTGTTCTCCGCTCTCAGCTCACAGCTCACAGCTCTTTTAACGACTTTGGCCTTTGCCGCTCTCACTTCCGCCCTGCTTGAGCACCACTAATGGCTCTGTTCCACCTCACTTTTGAAAGCGTCTGTTTCCATGTGAGGCGTGTGTGCAGGTCTGAGCCACAGCAGCTGGCCTCCACTCCATCACTGCAGACACAAATACTGGAGCTGCTGACGGAGGGTCAAACCAGGATTACCTCTATTATGCTTCGATCGCGGTGGCTGCGAGCGTAAGCTCCGGGATTTGATTACTTTGGCACCATTTTTCTTGTGTCAGAAAAAAAATGTACAGGAGTATGTGTCGAATTTATATAAAGTAAGTAAGGTCAAAATGGTGCCTAAAGTATAATGGAATGTCGATGTAGTGAATAAGTAATCATTTTGTTACAGTTTGATAGCAACACATCTCCAGTGTGTTGCTCTAACACACAACTGCAGCAAATGTTCTGTTCAGTTTGTTCTGAGGCTGCCTCAATCTCAGCTCCTTAGATTTGGTCATTTCGAGATAATGAACAAAATGGTTGGGAAGGATAGTGTGAACTCTCCCAACAATAACTGTAATGAATTGGCTTTATGTAGAGCCTTTAAAGACCCTAAACACCTTTTCTCATATTACATTTTTCTATTCAGCGTATTCTGGAAGTTGCCACGAGAGTCGCCACAAATTGTACCTCCTCCTTCTGGCTGTATTTTGCATATACTGCTGATCTCAATAGGAAATAAATGATAAACAAGACATTTCCATGCCGCCCAGGGAAAGGTGCATTGTACGCTTATTGCACTTGAATTTAACACACATCAACCGACTTTAAATAATATTTTATTGGTGAGACTTTTCTCTAGTTCTCCATTTAAATGAACAGGAGTCCTCCTTAACCAGTGCTGGGTAAGTTACTTTGACTCTGAGGGGATTTTCTGGCAGAATAAGTCATGCCCAGGGCTTTTTCACTTGAGAACATTAAACCTGCTCCTTGTTCAGGCTGTTTGCTGCAGAAGAAGGTTGTATTCTCTTCCTGAACATTGTTGTTGGTGAAAATAACTAACTGAGTATTTTGGCAATAACTGTAATTTAATTACAAGTATTTTCAAAGTAATGCGTTACACTACTAAATACTAAAATTGTAATGTAATTACAGTAACTAAGTAAAAGTAACCTAGTTACACTCAACTGTGTCCATCAGTAGCAGACAGGAGTAAAAGTGGGCGGGGCGAAATAAGGCGAGTATTCTACTATTGTGACAAGCCAACTGTTGCAGCCATAGCTGCCCTGGGGTTATTCACCTTACTCTGCCCTGCCCACTTTTGCCTCTTTTTATGTCTGTGATCTGCACTCTTGTAGTGAAGGGACTTCCGGTTTGATGCAAATGGCAAACAAAGGAAAAGTCTGACTAAAACATCATATAAAGTAGATTGATTTGTCTAAAAGTCTGTGTAGAACTTATTTTGTGTTGAGCTCGCCTGCTCCATGTAAACTACAACGGGAGAAGATGGTGACGCGTAGGCAACTTCAGGAACAAGGTGAATCCAGGTTATTAAAAGCAGATATATTGTTCATAATGCACTGCGCTGAGCCTTAACCTCGTTACTACAGTGATTCTTCATCATTAGTAGTATTTGGATTGATTCCTGCAGGTTTGTGTTAATCCTGTGTTGTCCAGCAACTGAGGCTCCAGTGTCTTCACCTAGCCCCTGGCCCCGCCCACATCCTGTACTTAGAGCGACCCGTTTTCTTTCAGTATATTGTAAAAGTGGCATGTGACATTTTGGGATGAGTGGCTCGAGTGAAACCTGGTGGCCCTTTACTGCGACATCTGAAACAGCTGTTCTAAATCTGTACATGAGCTGGAAAATGCATGCATGTGAATGCTAGTGATGATGATCAGAGGGATTGGGAGATCAGAATCAGATTGGTGTATCCCTCCTTTCACCCCAGCATTAACTAGCTATTCAACCTCATTCGACTTTTCTAAGATATATTTATGCTGACATTTTCAATATTTAGAAAAGTGTGGTGAAACGGTGCCACTTGGACGAGCTGATGATGTAACTCAGACTAATGAAATGTATGTGAAATTGGAGGCTGATCAATGCAGCGTCTGTTTAAGTCCTCACAGTGGTCCCTGTGCACGCAGCTCACACAATCCAATTATTCAAATGTGTGCAACAGTTGAGTGCAGTGGAGTGCACCGTTATGTCTTCATCCATCACGCTCACAATGACAGAGGACGCCCGGAGGGGCTGGTTTTTGGAACTATTGCTCCAGGAGAAGCTCTTTTTCACTGTTGCCATTTTCCAGATAATAACAGGAGGACCCCCTCGAAAACGAGATGGTTCATCTCAAGGGGCTTAATTTATTGAATAAATTAAATTGAAACATGGAATGAACATTTTAGGTGGAAGCCCCACAACAATTCAAAATGCCTCATTACTAGTATTATTTTTCATCATATATCTTTGAGATATGGTTGCCTCAGCTGTAAAGAGTTAGTATCAATCCAAGAATGAGTGTGAATCTGCAAAATGCACTGAGGCAGTCTGCAGCCGAGTGTGAAGCAGCTGGGATCAATCAGCACTTCCAAACCTGAGGCCATGGTTCTTGCATGAAAAAGGTGGCTCGTCGTCTCCAGGTGAAAAAGGTGTCTTGTGTCCTGTGGGTGGAGAGTCCTTATCCCAAGTGTAGGTTCAAGTATCTTAGACTGTTGTTCACGAGTCAGGGAAGGATAGAGCGTGAGATTGACAGGCGGCTCAGTGTAGAGTCTGAAGTGATGTGGTGAAGAAGGAGCTGAGTCCAGAAGCAAAACTCTCAATTTACCACTCAGTCTATGTTCATCTCTCATCTGGTAATGACCAAAAGGACAAGATCGCGGATACAAGGGGTCAAAATGAATTTCCTCCTTGGAGTGGCTTAGTGTTCCCTCAAGAACAACTCAGAGTAGGTTTCGGGCATCTGTTCTGGACCCTCCTGGACAAAAGTATCCCTGTGGGAGGTGTTCTGGGCATGTCCCACCGGGAGGAGGCCCTGGGAAAGACCCAGTATGCACTGTAGCTGAAAAACATGGCTGAATGGATGTTTTTGTTTGTGGCATCACCTGCTTGTCTCCAAGCAATAGCCAAGTTTGATGTCATACTGTGGAACATTCTAGGCAAACCAATAACATGTGGTGGTGGACCCTCCACTAGAAAAGTTAATCCTCTTCACCTTTCACCATCTTGGCCAGTGAGAATTGACCTTTCAGGAGCGAATTCAGTGCAAAGCGACTACCATTTTATTCCACTCCTGTGGAGTTAGCGGCATGTAAATGGTAAATGGTCACATTTATATAGCGCTTTTCTACCTTTTTTAAGGCACTCAAAGCGCTTTACATCAAGGAACCAGTCACCCATCCACTCACACATTCATACACCAGTGTACACAGACACTGGGGGCGAGGTGGGTTAAGTGTCCTGCCCAAGGACACAACGGCATTATTCATCTGAAGGAGCTGAAATCGCACCACCAACCTGCGGGTCAGGGGATCTGACCACTCAACTACTCCATGTCTGGAGTGGGATTCGAACCGCCGACCTTCGGATCAGAAGGCGCCCACTCTACCTACTGTGCTACTGTCACTTGTGTCTTTTGATTCTCAGCCCTCCTTTGGTCCAGTGAAGTAGACAAGTCTTTAGCAGCTTTGTGAAGATCTTTCCTTAAAGGTTACTTGGATAAAAGCGGAGTCTGGCTGAGTACAACGCACTCTGTATTCAGTGCTGTACTTTTCATGTGTGAAACTGTCAGCAGAAACCTTCTACGTCTCTGCGACTCCGCACACAGGACTCGGTTAGGGCTTTGTGACCTTTGACCGCTCACCTTCAACCTCCATTGGCCTCTTAATGACGTCTTGCAGCAGAGAGCTTGAAGTGCTGGAGTGGCAGAATCATAGCAGAACACAGAATGGATCAGAGATGGAGTTGTTTCTTATAAGCTCATTTTGAAGATTTTTCATCACTTTATCATTGTTTTTTAATATGTAATGGTGTGGTAAGCAAGGTATCTGTTAGAGGGTTCAAAACATTCCTGTCTCTATGAAGATGTTATTAACCTGGCCCTGCCATATGAACTCTCGTGATATTTGTGAGTTCACAAACTCTTGAGAATCCATCTGGACGTTCTCCCACTGTTGGATTTGAGCCGCTGTGTGCTGGACCAATCACAGCGCTGCATTGTGGTTTGGGCCGAAGTCAAAAGGACAAACTTAAACAAACATGGCGACGCCGACGGACGTACTTCGGCTGTTTCAACACTTTTAAGGACTATTTTGCTTCTGAAAAGGTGCACATAGAAGTGCTTTGTGCATTTGACGACCAGGAAGAAGTCTGTGCTTTTCTCTCAACTGGATTTCTTGATTTCTCGGCTTGTTCCGCTTTTGCAACGCTGCGACCAATCAGTTCAAATGTTCATTATGACGCTACGCATTTTCCCAATGGCTTTCAGCGAGAGCCTGTCCAGGTTGATAATGTGTACAACTAAATTCAAAATGATACATATATGAATCTGGTGTGAGCAGGTTAGATTGGTTAAAGGTTATTGCTTTAGCACAAAACTTATGCTGCAGTCCAGTCATCCACAGAGGTCAGAACTTGGAGTAACGTTTTCTTTGAGTTGTCAAGTCCAGTTGTCAAGTTGGAAAAACAATAACAAGTGTGTTACATTAACGACTCAATCAAGGTTTGTTGTCATTAGCTCTGTAGATATTAACAACATTAACATAATAGCACATTTGTGACAGCAGAAGCTGAAAGTCTTTGATGTTATCCTTACAAAAAGCGTGTAAGGTGTCATAAATAATGCTGTGATCCAAGATCAATCTCTCGATGGTCTCAAATAACAGATCTGATGAGGTGCAACACACTTTGTGACCTCCGTATCATTGGTTATGATGTAATGTTTACATGCATGGAGGTAGTAAAAGTCGTAGAGTGAACACATTTTGAGCACCACATCACCTCCACCTGCAGCGCTGCACTGCGAGGCATGTGGTCTGAGCTCCTTTTGTGCTTTTAAAGCTATGGAAAGATTGCAGTCACTGTACTGCAACTGGACTGCGATGTGAGCCCGAGGTTTGCGATTCAGATGTGATGCCTTCAAAGCTAAAATAAAGTATTGTAGGGGTGTAAAAAGCTTTGCTACATATTTTCATTTACAGCACACGTGTCACATGGCAGCTTGCTCGCTTGTATTACAAATTATACTATACATTTTTATTGTTACTATTCATATTTTGTTCATTCACCTTCTACCGCTTGTTCCTGTTAGGGGTCACAGGTGACTGGAACCTATCCCAGTGACTTTGGGCCTTAGGCGGGACAGGGGCCACCTCGTCGCAGGGCTGACACAGAGACATAGACATGGACAGACAAACTTTCACTCTCAATTCAGTTAAATTCAATTTATTTTTGTAACGCCTAAAATCACAACAACAGTTGCCCCGATGGGCCAGACACAGGCCGTCGCCTTGTTGGACTTTCACACTCGGGTTCTGAAATGTTCTACATTTTTTACTAAGAATTCAGAATGTGGAGACTCAGAAAATCTAAGCTACAATGGACGACTGGAACAAATAATTTTTACTGTCTTAATAAAGCAATAAACAGACATCAGGTCTTTATGTAGCATGCTTTTGACCTGACCCAAGCTAGCAGGAGATCATCTGCATATACTGTACAGTCATGCATGGCTTTGCATATGGCATATCATTTACAAACATAGTGTACAGCAGAGGGCCCAGGCAGCTGCCATGTGGAATTTCCCATGAGAGAGTTCCAGTAAAACATAACAGCAACACTGTTTTCAGTCAAATAATTGCACATAAATTGCATACTATTAAAACCGTGAGCAGACAGCTTCATTTGTAAAGGTTTATGATCAACAAGATCATAAATCTGTACATAATGGACATCAGAAAGGATACAATATACTTCAAAATAATTCTGAATAACACCCCATTAGTTTAGTCAGGACAGGTGAGATGCTTATGGGTTTACTGTAGGAATCGTACAGTACTGTTGTCACAATTTCGACATGACTTGATCTAGTGTTAAATCACTGTATTTCCAGTGATGGTAACTTTATTTGTCAGACATGTGAAGCAATATTATTTTTATCATGTTGGACCTGGAACCTGCCGCGGTCATGAATCTGTAACCAACAGCAGCTGTGCAGAGTGCAGGCTCTTACGTCTCTGCAGGGGGCGCTCTGAACAAAGAGAATGTGTTTGTTCCCTGTGGTTTTCCCTCACAAACATATTCAAATCACAGTTTTTCATGCAGCGCAACATCTCAAAAATCTGCACCTCACCAGCAGAGAGCAAAGTAAACAACTGCTCACAGTGGTGTGAATTTTTTTTGAATGGAGTCTTTTTGAATGTAGTTTTATGTCTGTTAAACTATACATACATATATATATATCAGTATATATATATATATATATATATATATATATCACAAAGGAAGGAGGCCGTGAGCGTGAGAGCCACTCTCCAGGATGAAACATCCAAGATCCACAAGTACATCAAGGATAAGGCCCCAGATGATGACGTGCTCAGTGAATGTCTCAGGCAATGGGGAACAGAAGGTGAGGTACTGGAGGAGGGACCATCATGGGAGGACAAGCCCCTACATGGGATGTACCACCGGAACATAACTGAAGTGGCTGATATCAAGAAATCCTACCAGTAGCTAGAGTCGGGCTGAAGGACAGCACAGAGGCTCATCATGGCTACACAGAAACAGGCCCTGAGCACCAGAGCGATAGAGGCCCAGATCTACCACACCAGACAAGACCCACGGTGTAGCTCCTGAGACAGTCCAGCACAGACCTGCAGGGTGTAAGATGCTGCAGGGAAAGCGTACATGGAACGCCATAACCAAGTGGCAGGCAGAGTGTACAGAAACATCTGTGCGGAGTATGGACTGGAAACCCCAAGGTCAAAATGGGAAACACCTCCAAAGGTGGTAGAGAATGACCAAGCGAAGATCCTGTGGGACGTCCAGATACAGACTGACAGAATGGTAATGGCAAACCAACCAGACATGGTGGTGGTGGATAAAGAGCAAAGGAAGGCCATTGTGGTTGATGTGGCGATACCAAGTGATGGCAACATCAGGAGAAAGGAACATGAGAAACTAGAGAAATACCAAGGGCTCAGAGAAGAGCTTGAGAAGGCCTGGAAGGTGAAGGCCAAGGTGGTGCCCGTGGTGATCGGAGCACTGGGGGCAGTGACCCCCAACCTGGAGGAATGGCTACAGCAGATCCCTGGAGGAACATCAGACATCTCAGTCCAGAAGAGTGCAATGCTGGGAACAGCTAAGATACTGAACCCTCAAGCTCCCTGAAGGACACTGAAGGGCTTCAAAACCAAGAAACCTCTTCTAAGACCTCGTCTCGCCACAGAACTGCATCAATACCAGATTGCTTGTATTTATGCAGTTCTGTGGCGTTGATGGAGAGTGACACTGCACAAAGCCTTTTCCTGCACATCCCAGACCTCCTCAATGGGGTTCAGATCTGGACTCTGTGGAGGTCAAGCCATGTGAAAATGATGACTCATGCTCCAGAACCACTCTGTCACAATGTGGCCCATGAATCCTGGCATTGTCATCTTGGACTCAGAGAGGAAGAAATCCATTGATAAAATAACCTGGTCATTCAGGATGTTCATTCTCTAATGTCTTTTATTTATTCATAAATATTAACACAGTCATAACATTGTACATTTAATTCTAATCAATTGTTTTATGGGCTAACTGTGCTTAAACTATTATTCTGTTTCTGCTCATAAATGTATGTATATATATATATAGTTGTCTCCATCATACTGTGATAGTAAAGGATGAGATGAGACAGTAGAGGACTGGTCTGATTACAGAAAGCTTGTCTGTCTTCCGTTTGGCCTCCACTGTTGTTGATTATAAAATAACTGTGAAAAATGTAAGTCTCCAGAAACATTGCCCATTTAACATGCATCCTTTGTTTACTGATACTTGACAACATTTTAAGAGAAACTGAAAAAAAAAAAAAAAAGACTAAAAGCTTCTCATAATTGTATACTTATCAATATCAATTTTCATAGTCATTTCATGATAAGGAACAAAATAAATTACAACGAACCTCATTCAAAGTCCTCATCTGACAGTATCATTGACCTTTTTTTAACCTGGATACTTCCACTGAGCTAAAAAATCTCAGTTTCAGGGGAGCTTATTGTGCATGTTTTACTGGTAGACAAAACCAGAGCACCCTGAAAAATTGCAGACATGGGAAGGTGGCGTCATTGTGATATACTTCAAAAACATGAGCTTTCTCATTTGAACCTGTTATAAATTTAGTTTTCTAAACTTTTGACCAATCATGTGTCAGCGCTGTTATCTGGGCTGTCAGGCGTCAGAAAACACCAGGGCCTTTAGTGAGCCATCTAATGGATGCAGACGATCTTGTTGTTTTCAGTCCACTTAGTGCTGGTCTCCAGGAACTTCTCAACATCTGCTCTAAGCATGGTGTTGAGTTTGATATAAATTATAACACCAGTTAGAGTGTCATAATGATCTGTAGAACAAAAGAAGATAAATGTGTAAAGTTTCCTCAGTTTGTGCTGCGTGAATGTGCTTATATCATAAGTACAAATATTTGGGACATTGTATCACTGACGATTTGTCAGATGATGACTCTACAGACAGAGTCACATGATGTTTGCACAGGCAAACATTCTGGTGCAGGTTTGGTGCTGTACAGTTGAAGTGAAAAATACACTTTTAAAGCACACTGTACTGCGTTATATACAGCACATCTGTGGTCAAACTACAAACAAGCGAGCATTCAGAAACTCAATGTGGCTTATAATGACGGATTTTATTGAAAAGGCCCAACGCCTTGCGTTGCTTGATGTATAGATTAATCTGTCGACTGTAAATTGTGGCGCTTGATGTGGGAGGAATGGGTTTCTCACTGTTGTACTATTTTAACTTTGGACTACGAGTCTGTAAAGCTGATGATGATGATGATGATGATGATGATGATGATGATGATGATGATGATGATGATTAGATCCAGACTGTGGAACTCTTCTCACAGACTGACCTGATCATTAACAGAGGTGTGAATGTGTAGCGAACATGAGGGTAGAGTTGCACACATGATAATGCTGTTTGATAATGTAAGAGCCCAGGGTTATCATGTGTTTTGAGATTGTTCACCTGTTCATACATATTAAATATTAGACATAGATTAATAAAGCACTGTAAATTATTTTTAGATTTAAATCCTACTGGTCTTTAAAGCTATGTATCTGGACATAAAACTCCAGCAATGGAGGCAATAGATGGATATCTCTAGAACCTGCTTTTGACAACAGTAAAAATGAAATAAAAAAGATGGATGACCCAGAATAGACCCATGGTTGGGAAAAGGGCACAAATAACAGTGGGAAAAACAAAACTTAAAAATGTAACTTTTCAGTTAATGTGAAAGAACAAATTCATTTCCACCCCTTGTTCGGTCATAACACCGAGCTCATGACCAGGTGAGAGTGGGAACATAGATTGAGCGCTAAATTGTGAGCTTTGCCTGTTGACTCAGCTCCTTCTTCACCACAACAGTCACTTCACACTTAACTAATTATATAATTATAATATAATAATGTTAAGTTATACAATAAAAACACATACAACATCCCAACAGAAAGGCCCCACGCCGCTGGAAGTAGAACCCTGGACCTTCTTGCCATTGTGCCGCCACATACTAGCAACACGACTGGTTTACATGCAGCAGGTCCGAGCAGCTGCGGGACGTAAAAAGGGGCCCGGAGTGGAGCTGAAATATGAGACACCGTGTGGTCCTAGTCAGATTAGATGCTCGGCCTCAGCTCCTGGAGATATCCCATTTACTCCCATCTCATATTGTCACCTCAGTATTAGCCTCCGCCGTGACCTGCCAAACTGTGAATCGCTGCCTCAGCATCTCAGAATGATGCCCTCAGCAAATGCTCCTCTTAGTGCATATGTACAGTATGGGAGGTTATGCCTCGCTGCTTCCGCTTATCCACTCGGCCGTGTCATGTGATACTACCTCTGCCCATGTCGATGTGACACAATGACCTCAATGCAGCGTTTTCAGATGGAAAGGCTACAACGCAAAAAAAGTCAAACAGAGCATTAGAAAATGTCCTTAAAACAGATAACGCTTAACTATGACACATCAGGCAGATGACCAATTAGAATACATGTCAGTATCAACTTAAATGTGAAAATCTCTCAGAAACACTCAGAAACAGGCCCCATAAACAGAGAAGAGAGCAGAGTCAGAGCGCAAACGCACAAGGAAAAACACTGACACAGATGCAGAGCGTTTCTCTGGACTAGTTAACACTGAATGGACAGATAAAGTACACTTACAGCCAAAAAAAAAAAAAAAAAAAGGTTGCCACCTACATTCAACTAAGCAAATAGGTTTGAGCCTCCTGTTGGATAATTGCTGTATGAGTGACTGTCTTTCAGCTGCAACACGATACTTAAACCCAACTGATGCAGTGAGTGGCTTCCCATTTCTGTAACAACCATGTGGAAAGACACCCGTGGTTGTGGAAAAGATGTCAGTGTGTTTGAGATCTTAACTCCTTTGAGTATCTTTCTTTGGGATGTGCTGGAGAAGGTTTTAGCAGCGGTCACACTCTCCATCAACAAAACAAGATTATCAGAATCAGAAACGGTTTATTGCCATTGTCAGTGATAAAAAAATTCACAAACATAGGAACTTGCTTTGGCGTAAGGTGCAACATAAAACAATGAATAAAATATAATAAAATATATAAAAGGCATGCATAAAATTAAGAATAAAATAGACTGAGATAGATTAAGACTAAGACTATATACAGAAATGTACAGTTGGCAGTGCAAATAGATTGTTCTTATATAATATATTGTTAAAGTGGCAGGTGTTATAAAGTGTTCATGAGTCTGTTCTTGTGGCGGGAGGTTCTGGTCGTAGCCTCCTGCCCGAGGGGAGGGGCTCAAATAGTCCATGTCCAGGTGAGAAGGATCAGCTGTGATCAACCTGCTCGTCCCCGAGTCCTGGAGATGTACAGGTCCTGGACGGATCACTTCACTTCATGGTGAAAAAGTAATGAAACATTGCGTTTAAAAAATGTTTTGACATTGCAGAAGTGTATTGAAACAATGGCACAGCAAATGCGGGCTGTAATCAAAGCATCCAATTAAATGTTAGAGCGTCTGACCTTTTTTTGGCCAGACAGTGTATGCATACACAGTATATATAAATATAAATTTGCTATTATCTCGTTTACACAAATGTTATTCTAATGACAGTACATTTTTGATGCTAATTAGTCACATGTTTATTTTTGGCCCAGATTTAAAGAGACGGCCACGCGGATCCTTCAAAGAGGAGTGTGCATGTGTAAACGTCAGGCTCCAGGACAGACTGGGCTGTGCTGGTTTTGACGCTTTGGACTCTGGTGACCTTCCACTGCTGCTGTGTGTGTGTGTGTGTGTGTGTGTGCGTGCGTGCGTGCGTGCGTGCGTGCGTGCGTGCGTGTGTGTGTGTGCGCTGACGGGAGGCGTGTTTTACTTACCTCGGCACACGGACGAGAGAAGGAGGCAGTCTCTTTGTCATCAAAGTGCTGTCAAGGTTGGTTACAATTAAGGCTTCCTGTGGCTCTTACACCATAAAAGTTTCTGCATCCTCCCTCTGCTACTGTCAGATGGCGACAGAGCACTTTACTGTTGAGCTCATGACGTGAGGAGCTGAGCAGAGCCACAGCAGAGTTTTAATGATGCTGATAATGACATTATTACAGTTAAAAGACATACAAGGTATTTTTTCAAAACACATTTCTAGATTGTAGATAGAGCATATACCAAAAGAAATAAGTAAAATGAGCAACAAATACAAGAAAAAAATTAATGCAAATATGCAAACAGTGTTATTTCTATATATATCAGTGCTGTCAAACGATAAAAAAAAAAAAAAGTATTAATCACACTTTGAAACTGTGATTAATCACAATTAATCGCATCACGCGCTTTTTCAATTGTCATAGTTTATTTTCTATTTTAAAGTATTTTTGCATATTTTCTTCTGAAAATTAAATAATTTTATTCATTCACAGCTCTAAATACATTATTTAGATCTGTCTAGATTGAATTAAAGTGTACACGTTTCATATTGACTCTGTGGCACATGTTTCAGGTAAATCTAGGCTACACGACCAAACACAGGTTTAATGGATTAAGGGCCCTTCATGCACTCATAGAACTATAGCTACAGAGGTAACTGACATTCGTGGAGACGATGGCGCTGGTGTTGGTCTGGTGTCTACCTGTGCTCTGTAATAGTTTGGTGACATGTTTGGTCCAGTTTACTTGTTTTAGTGCACATATGCGAGTTTTGTTTTCGTCACGGAGCACATGTGGCTCGACACGTGATCTCCGCTGCGTGTTCGGTTTGCTGAACCGCTGTGCGCTGGTCCAAGCTCGTAAACATCACCCGCTGAGATTTATGCACTTGTCAACGTGGGGATTTATGGATTATGAGTAAAATGAACGGCGTGACAACAGCGCTTCCCCTGGACCTTCCTCCTTCGCTCAGGTAAAGCCTCCTTGTGATCTAAAAGAGCGGGTTTTGTCAAATAAACCCGTGTGATTAATCCGTGACAATTTGTGATTAATGTGTCAATTTTCTATGATTAATCACATGATTAATCACATGAGTTAACACATTAACTTTGACAGCCCTAATATATATATATATATATATATATATATTTGTGCCAAGTGATGCAACATCAGTAAAAAGGAACACGAGACAGAATCCTCAAGCTCCCTGGCCTCTGGTAGAAGATCTGAGCTCAGAGATGGATGAGACGCCCGCGGAGAGTGAGATGAGAATTTATATTTAAATCTGGACCTTGAAGTCCCACAGGATCTTCACTTGGTCATTCTCTACCACCTTTGGAGGTGTTTTATATACATAAAGCTACTACTATCTCCAGAGCTGCTCCACACTGTCAGCCTGTTCCCAGCTGTGCAGGCCCTGACAGCACAGGGAGAACATCAGGAGAGACAGTGTCACCCCCTGTGGTGTGCCCCAGGTGGGTAGTGCAAAGCCCCGCTCTCACTAAGTTGCTCTCACTGGGGGACCAACTTGATACTATTCTTTAAATGTTACGTGTGTCGGACAAATTTGTTTTACAGCATTTACAAGAGTAAGCCTGACACAGAGACAAAGGCAGAACAGAGGGCGGCCGTTCGAGTGCCGTGAGATTGTATGATGTGCGTTTAGAGGCTTTTTTGCTGTCAACAGTGCTTAAGTTTAACCCACATAGAAGACACATTGAACAAATACTGTACAATACATTTATATGGGCTTTGTGGTAAATAAGATATTTGTTCTTTTATTTGTCATACTTGAAAAAACACAGTTTTATTAGCATGACCTCATGAGCATTGTATACAGTCACCCTTTTGGCTGATTAATTAATCTATGGTCAACTACTGTGTTGAGTTACTGAGTCTGTTTACATCTACACAAGGAAAACTGAAGAACAGGTCTGGTCCAATTAGAACCAGTTTTTCCAAATGCTGAGCCGGAGGAGCTGGAGGATCCGATTGGCTGATCCTCGATCCAAATTAAGGGCATTACTGGTGCCGACTGCAGCCCAATAACATCAGACACTGAAGGACTTCAAAAACAGAAAGGCCTGGTCTCCTTGAACGCCACAGAACTGCAGCTTGGACTTTACAAGAGACACAAACATGGGACACTGAAAGGTGGAAGAACTTTATTCTTAAAACCGTCACCTTAATGGTCCTGATGGTTTCCAACATTACTGGCACAACAAGCAGATCCACCTGAGATGTTTTCTACGTACCACAGGGAGGGGGCGCCAGAATGATCTGGGGGTCTTTTTCCTTCAGTGGAACAATGGAGCTCCAGGTGGTGCAGGGGCCCCTGGCTCTGTGCAGATGTTGCAGAGAGCATCCCTCATGACTGAGGGCCTCGTCTGTGGAACCACTGGGTTTTTCAACAGGACAACACTACAGTTCACAAAGCCCCAGGACAAAGGACTTCTTCAGGAGAAGAACATCACTCTTTGGGACCGTCCTGTATGTTCCCCTGATCTAAATCCAACTTTGGGGACGGTCGGCAAGGGAGGTTTACACATTTGTAAACCCTTGTTCCCTCTCACCTCCTGCAAACACCAATTTTTGAAGTGATGAACAATAACAGTGGAGCTACTCATTGCTGAGTTCATGTTTGGGAGTTTGATTTCTGTTTTGAGGGGCTTTAGGGGTTGTGTTTTGAGGTGTGCTCCTAAACTTTTTTTTTTGTTCAAACTATTTTTTGTCTCACTACCACTTTTTTGGTTTTTGGTCCCATTTTTCATATATATATATATATATTTAGTCCCATTTTTCATATATATATATATATATATATATATATATATATATATATATATATACATGCCTCACATTGTCTTACGCTGCATTTTATATAGTGTATGTCTTGGGGACTGCTGTCTGGTCTGGTTCACTCAAATACTGTTCACTGGTTCAAATCCACCCTCCCTCAGTGCGTCTCGTCCTTCAGTTTTGGGAGTGTGAGGGAAAATTGAGGATAGAACTTCAACAATAGCGGGGAGGCTTTGTGACGCTGTTGACTACGCGCACTCAACATTTTGGAAAGTACACTCATTGTGCTTTTTGGTTTTGTCTCGAGTGCTCTAAATTCTGCACCCTCACCTTGGTGAATATTACCATTGTGTCATTGGGCAAGACACTTAGGTCCAAACCCAGTTCTCATTTGTACCGCTTCCCATTAACCCTACCCCTTCAAAATTAAGGTCAAGGGGTAGGGCTGAAAACACAGCACTTGGCCAGCCCTCATTTTTTGTTTATAATCAAGTCAAAAGAGGTGTGGTGTTATTGTTGAATATGTCTTATTAATTACACTTTTATCATAATATAATAAGCTAAGCTTTAATATAAAATAATATGTTACATTTTATTATAATATACTACTTTCTAAACTTATCCTCCTTAACTAAGATTCATGTTATATAAAGCTTTAATATAAAATATAAATATAAAATAATATACCCCCACCACAGTATGAGAGAGGCTGCACACCCACACCTGTAAACCTGGTCTCTGCAGCCCCACTGCATGAGAGGCTTAATGTGTTCACTAGTCACTATGTGTCTATTTCGCCGTATGTTCAAACTCCTCCTACTCCTTGGTTGGAAGTGTGCATCTGAACCCGCTACGTTTGAAGGAGTGTCCGGCCCTTCCCTTTTGCCCCTACAGAGAATTGGGACACCCCCTCATCTCTTGTGAACGGGCAAAAAGAAGGAGAAGGGCTAAGGGATAGGATTGGGATTGGACCTTAACCCTCATCGCCTCAATGTCTGCGTACACTGATGTGCGTGAATGTGTGTGTGAATGAACATTTACTTCTTGACGTTATCCAGGTTTTAAAAGTCCATACACCTTAAATCATTCTGATGATTTCATTGCTCATATTTCCTTAACTATACAGCTAACCCGCGGCGTTAGCATGTTCTTATTTTTAACCTGAGAAAATTAGATATGTTTACTCAAACTGCCAGCCCTCTAAGCAAACAAGAATCCCACTTGCACTTACAATTACACCTCGATAAAAAGTACTGTTTCTGTTGCAATTACTGTTTTTTTGCCCGTGTTGTTCCTCTTTGAGCAGACAGTGTCTCGTCTGGAGCCTCTCAAAGCTTGTCAAGGCTGAAAATAATATCTTTTTAGCCTCGTCTTACCTCACATTTCATCAGCGCTCTTCCCCCCGGTGTTAATTGAACTACAGTGGGCACGGGGAGGCTCGGTGTGGGCTTTGATGCTTATCCTGCAGGAGAGGGCTGCCCTGTGTAGCTGGATATCTCCGGCTTTATGAGGGATGACAGCGCGGAGGTGTCGGGAGCGCCTCAACTCGTCTAACTAGTTCAAGTCTCATCTCTTGTTCACAGACCGGACCGGCTTCCAAGTCCCAGGAGTTTTTAGGGGAAATTTCCAATCACATTAAAATGAATAGTCTCGGTTCAGCAGTCAGAGAGAGAGAGTGGGACAGAGAAAGAAGAGAGAAGGGACTGATAAAAGAGCTTTGAATAAAAATGGTGATTTATCTTGTAATTTTGTCTGAAGCTGCTGAAGAAATAAGTGGGTTGCAGTAATTCCGTCTAACTACTTCAGTATGTATAAAGCCAACATTAAATAGAATTGTTCAATGGATATGTCAGATGAAGAGTCATTCAATTAGGCTAAACTGTTGTTATTAGCAACTTTAGATTCATTTAATTGATGGCAAATAGTGTGATAAAGAGACTTGTGAAAGTTTAAGGACTTTATAGCAGACATTTTATGCAAAATTAGGAGCTTTTATCCATATTTTAATTGTTCCCCTTTGTTATTTAAAGACTCGAAGCTGTATCTAGAGTGAATCATTCATTTTGAGTCATCTTTATTCTCCAGACTCCATTGGCTCGTCGGTCCAGTTCACCACCGATACTGGTGACACGTGTAGGATTTGAAAGAGTTTGGTCATGTTGGCACAAGCGGAAAAATTCTTTGCTCTCTCTCATGAACTGCACCCATCCAAAAGCGACGTAGCAGGGGCGGCTATAAGTGCCACAGTTTTCAACATAGAAGTAAGCGGACGTATTTTAATTTACCTGATATTTACTGTTTAAAAAACATAACTAGTTTGTTTTAAAGCCTTTACAGCAGCCACATATATCACTCACTTTACTAATGCAATCCCAGTGTCCCAGGTTTATTGGCACTTTTCACGAGTCTCTGAGCCCAGAGCCAGTTATGCTGTCACTTCTTACTTCTCATGGAATAAAACACTCTATAGACTATACACTAAATAGATGCACAGAAAGTGCTGTGGTCTCATTTTCACTCAAATAGATGCTTTTACAATATATCTCTGCTGGAGCAACACAAATTTGACTTTATTACATGCAAAAAATGAACTAGTTCTGTTTTTCACATTTAAAACAGTTCAAATCAGGTACAGTGGCTTTAATACATTTTGGATCTACAATCTGGACTTTGTGGAGGTGACCAGACTCACTCTTCGTAAAGAATAAAAAAAACACTACATTAGGTTGTTTTCTCTCCTTGTCAGAGCCTCACAAAAACTTTCAAATTTGTCAGATCTCAAACAGAGGTCTCGTGGTCTCCTGCAGTGTTGGTATTTATTTTGTTTTTTTAAGGATGATTTTTTTTTTTCTGTAGGCTTTATTTGACAGGCCAGAACAGTGTGAAAAAGGGATGAGACCTGGGAATGATGAAGTGAATGCTTTAAAAAAAGAGACTGACTGTGCACTGTTTGACCAGTGTTTGCTGCATATTGTTTGTCCTGCGTCGTGGTAACGGTACAGATTGTGTGTCTGGAGGAGAGCTGCTAATAATAGTGCTTGTTGTGCTGCATTTGGTGATTTGCAGGCTGAGGTTGCATGTGTTTGGACGGTGGGAGGAAGCTGTTGACCCTAAAGAGAACCCACAGAGCAGACTCCACCCAGAGAGATTGTGTGATGTTGGTCTGCTCCGGGATTCAAACCAATGATCTCCTTACTGGGGGGCAGGAGCTCTGACCACTCTGCCACCATGCACCCTCTAACACTGTTCTGTCATCAAAACATACCTGAAGTATGCAGAATAATTTCCTTTAAGTCCAAAAATCACTGCCAAACATTTCTGCTGTCCAATCAATGCAACTGCAGCTTTATTTATACCACACTCTAAAAATGAAACAGTTGACTAAAGTGCTACATCAAAAGAATTAAAACAACTCATGTATTTAAAAAAAGAACAAGATTTCATTCAAATTTTAACATCTCAAAGTGTGTCAAAGGCCAATGTGTGTTTTAAGAACTGTTTTAAAAACAAGCACAGAAGGCCTGGTTAATCATTACTGCGTGCTTACATTAGAGGCAAGCTAGCTTTTGTTTTTCTAATTCTGTCTGCTGCCAGTATACAGCGTTCTCACACCAAATCCTGATAAAGGAACGCCTGACTGACAATCACGTGTGGTGTTCAGTATGTACGTTATTCTCAAACATGAGACGCCAAAGTAAAAGAACTCATGAACTAACCTGTTACTCTGATGTGAGCTCTACACAGTTATCAATCTGGAAAGGCACTCGCTGAAAACGGTCGGAAACATCAGATCAAACTGAATACTTCACACTGATTGGTTGAAGTGTCACAACAGCAGAAGAAGCAAAAAAATCTAATCCTTTTAGAAAAAAAGCATAGACATCCTGCCCTCCACAACTGCTTTCTCTGCACATTTTAAAAACAAAATAGTTCGGATTTCTTCCAAAATAAGTTGTTTTAGTAGAAATTTGGGCGCTTCACCGTTGGCTCCGCCCAAACCACAATGCTGCTCTGTGATTGGTCCAGTGCCACAACAGCAGGAGAGTTGTGATGCTAGCAAGAATAATCTAGCTAGCAGGGTTCCTCAAGAACATGTTTAAAGGACAAATATTTAGCATTATTTGTATTTTTATTGGCCTTTTAACATTTGCATAGCTTGCCACAACATGCTAATGTAGGTACACATTTGTAATGATCATGATTAGAGGTCAAAATGCTCAGAATGAGTCTGGTAATTAAGGATTTAAAAACACAGGAGACCTTTGAGCTCGACGAATGACATCGCAAATGTGGGAAATTCAGAATGATTGTTTCTGAGGCTCAAAAGGAGAGGACTTACTAAACAGGATTCACAAGTGTGAATGAAGCTAACTACAACTCAGCAATGTTTAGATGAGGGAACAATGTTATAACATTTTAAAAGTTCATAAAAGTCAATGCTGCATTGGTGTCCTTAAAAAGACCAATACACACATATATCAACATACAAATAATACATACTATGTGTCCTTTCAAGGTATCTGATATAAAACATGGTAAAAAGCTCAGAAAATGGAGTGCAGACAGAGGCCCTTGTGTGTGTCTGGCTCAGTGCTGGGGAGAGCTGCCCGTCATGTCCACAATGCAAAGGGACTGATAAAAGAGCTTTGAATAAAAATGGTGATTTATCTTGTAATTTTGTCTGAAGCTGCTGAAGAATAAATGGGTTGCAGTAAGTCCGTCTAACTACTTCAGTATGTAGAAAGCCAACATTAAATAGAATTGTTCAATGGATATGTCAGATGAAGAGTCATTCAATTAGGCTAAACTGTTGTTATTAGCAACTTTAGATTCATTTAATTGATGGCAAATAGTGTGCTAGAGAGACTTGTGAAAGTTTAAGGACTTTATAGCAGACATTTTATGCAAAATTAGGAGCTTTTATCCATATTTTAATTGTTCCCCTTTGTTATTTAAAGACTCGAAGCTGTATCTAAAGTGAATCTTGCATGTTTGAGTCATACTTTAGACTTGTTTGACTTGTCGGTCCAGTTCACCACCGATACTGGTGACACGTGTAGGATTAGAAAGCGTTTGGTCATGTTGGCACAAGCGGAAAAATTCTTTGCTCTCTCTCATGAACCGCACCCGTCCAAAGGCGACGTAACAGGCGGCTATAAGTGCCACAGTTTTCAACATAGAAGTAAACAGATGTTTTTTAATTTACCTGATATTTACTGTTTAAAAAACATGAAAAACATAACTAGTTTGTTTTAAAGCCTTTACAGCAGCCATATATATCACTCACTTTACAAGTTTATTGGCACTTTTCAGGAGTCTCTGAGCCCAGAGCCAGTTTTGCTGTCACTTCTTACTTCTCGTGGAATAAAACACTAAATAGACTATACACTAAATAGATGCAGAGAAAGTGCTGTGGTCTCATTTTCACTCAAATAGATGCTTTTACAATATATCTATGCTGGAGCAACACAAATTTGACTTTATTACATGCAAAAAATGAACTAGTTCTGTTTTTCACATTTAAAACAGTTCAAATCAGGTACAGTGGCTTTAATACATTTTGGATCTACAGTCTCTGTGGAGGTAGATCCAGGTGTGAAAACGATGAATCCTGGACCACTCTGTCACCATGTGGGCCATGAATCCTGAACCACTCTGTCACAATGTGGGCCATGAATCCTGAACCGCTCTGTCACAATGTGGGCCATGAATCCTGAACCGCTCTGTCACAATGTGGGCCATGAATCCTGAACCGCTCAGTCACAATGTGGGCCATGAATCCTGAACCGCTCTGTCACAATGTGGGCCATGAATCCAGGACCGCTCAGTCACAATGTGGGCCATGAATCCTGAACCACTCTGTCACAATGTGGGCCATGAATCCTGAACCATTCTCACAATGTGGGCCATGAATCCTGAACCACACTGTCACAATGTGGGCCATGAATCCTGAACCACACTGTCACAATGTGGGCCATGAATCCTGAACCACACTGTCACAATGTGGGCCATGAATCCTGGACCACACTGTCACAATGTGGGCCATGAATCCTGGACCGTTGAAGTTTTTCAGTTAGGGTTTCATGCACACCACAGCACATGAAACTGCACTAGTTAAAGTCCCAAACGATCTGTTATTAGCTGCTAACAATAGACAGGTCTCAATCCTGGTTGGACCTCAGCGTTTGACACCATCGACCACAACATTCTACTGCAGAGGTTAGAATGTGATGTAGGAGTCAGAGGGACCGCCTACAGCTGCTTTAAATCCTATTTATGGGACACCTACCAGTTTGTTCATATAAACCTCACCTTGCTCTAAAGTAACCTGCGGTGTGCCGCTGGGGTCAGTACTCGGTCCAGTTCTGTTCACTCTTTATTTACTGTCGTTAGGGAAGATTATCAGAAAGCATGGCATTAACTTCCACTGCTGTGACACACAGCTGTATTTATCAATGAAACCTGATCAGACCAATCTGGGTCAATGACCTCAGTTTTTTTCAGAGTTAAAGAAGTAGATAGTCAAGTGTCATCCAGGTTTTTATATCGCTTCACTATCTATTTCTTAACTCTGAAAAAACTCAGATCATTGACCTAGGCTCTAAACGTCTGCAAGACTCTTTATCTGACCAGATAGTTTCTCTGGACAATGTCACTGTTGCCTCCAACTCTTCTGTAAGAAACACTGAGTCTTATTTGACCCAGAGCTCTGGTTCAAAGCCCACATAAATACAGCCTGTAAGACAGCTACTTTCACCTGCCTAACATCAGCCAAAATTAGAAAAATCCTCCCTAAAATTGACGCTGAAAAACTCATCCATGCATTAGTCACATCCAGATCAGACTGTTACGCCCTGCAGTGTGTCCTTAAAGCCCTAGAAGAAGCTTTCAACTGGTTCAAAATGCAGCTGCAAGATTATTAACAGGTACTAGAAAAAGAGATCAAATTACCCCAGTGTTAGAGTCCCTTCACTAGCTTCCTGTTGAGTTTAGAATCAAATTTAAAATCCTCCTCCTGACTCATAAAGCCATAAATGATATAGCCCCATCTGACCTCAAAGATGCAATAGTAGCGTACCATCCGAACAGCGCACTTTGCTCTCAAAATGCTGGACTATTGTTGGTCCTAGAGTCTCTAAAAGCACAGCAGGAGGTCGAGCGTTTATACCAAGCTCCTGTTATGAACCAGCTCCTGTTCATGTTAAAGAGGCCACACAGGCTCTACATTTAAGACCAGGCTCAAAACGCTCCTCTTTGAAATAGCTTAAGGTCAGGCCAGTTAGTAGTCTGTCCATTGGAAAATCCAGAATGACATCTCTCTGTATGTCCATATCTGTCTGGTCACGCCTTAATGTCCGTGAGTTCAGATGGGTGTGATTGACAGGGAGTTTAGCCGATCAGTGACACACAAAACAAACATTGCTGCTCAACAGAAAAGAGAAAAGTAAAAAATATCACAGGGACGGAAAAACATTGCAAATTTATGAGGAATCAAAGAATGGCGCACAAAACTCTGTTAATGTGAAGTGAGAGAAGTTTGATGTTCTAAAACATAGATGACCGATGAACTTTGAATTCATCTGATTGCACGGTACGTTTTGGAATTGGCTCGACACATGTTGGAGGACGGAGTGACCAGACTCACTCTTCGTAAAGAATAAAAAACAAACTACATTAGGTTGTCTTCTCTCCTTCTCAGAGCCTCACAAAAACTTTCAAATTTGTCAGATCTCAAACAGAGGTCTCGTGGTCTCCTGCAGCGTTGGTATTTGTTTTGTTTTTTTAAGGATTTTTTTGTTCTGTAGGCTTTATTTGAGAGGCCAGAACAGTGTGAAAAAGGGATGAGACCTGGGAATGATGAAGTGAATGCTTTAAAAAAAGAGACTGACTGTGCACTGTTTGACCAGTGTTTGCTGCATAAAGGTGACAATTGTTTGTCCTGCGTCATGTATTTAAAAAAAGAACAAGATTTCATTCAAATTTTAACATCTCAAAGTGTGTCAAAGGCCAATGTGTGTTTTAAGAACTGTTTTAAAAACAAGCACAGAAGGCCTGGTTAATCATTACTGCGTGCTTACATTAGAGGCAAGCTAGCTTTTGTTTTTCTAATTCTGTCTGCTGCCAGTATACAGCGTTCTCACACCAAATCCTGATAAAGGAACGCCTGACTGACAATCACGTGTGGTGTTCAGTATGTACGTTATTCTCAAACATGAGACGCCAAAGTAAAAGAACTCATGAACTAACCTGTTACTCTGATGTGAGCTCTACACAGTTATCAATCTGGAAAGGCACTCGCTGAAAACGGTCGGAAACATCAGATCAAACTGAATACTTCACACTGATTGGTTGAAGTGTCACAACAGCAGAAGAAGCAAAAAAATCTAATCCTTTTAGAAAAAAAGCATAGACATCCTGCCCTCCACAACTGCTTTCTCTGCACATTTTAAAAACAAAATAGTTCGGATTTCTTCCAAAATAAGTTGTTTTAGTAGAAATTTGGGCGCTGCACCGTTGGCGCTGCCAAACCACAATGCTGCTCTGTGATTGGTCCAGTGCCAGTCACAACAGCAGGAGAGTTGTGATGCTAGCAAGAATAATCTAGCTAGCAGGGTTCCTCAAGAACATGTTTAAAGGACAAATATTTAGCATTATTTGTATTTTTATTGGCCTTTTAACATTTGCATAGCTTGCCACAACATGCTAATGTAGGTACACATTTGTAATGATCATGATTAGAGGTCAAAATGCTCAGAATGAGTCTGGTAATTAAGGATTTAAAAACACAGGAGACCTTTGAGCTCGACGAATGACGTCGCAAATGTGGGAAATTCAGAATGAGTGTTTCTGAGGCTCAAAGGGAGAGGACTAACTAAACAGGATTCACAAGTGTGAATGAAGCTAACTACAACTCAGCAATGTTTAGATGAGGGAACAATGTTATAACATTTTAAAAGTTCATAAAAGTCAATGCTGCATTGGTGTCCTTAAAAAGACCAATACACACATATATCAACATACAAATAATACATACTATGTGTCCTTTCAAGGTATCTGATATAAAACATGGTAAAAAGCTCAGAAAATGGAGTGCAGACAGAGGCCCTTGTGTGTGTCTGGCTCAGTGCTGGGGAGAGCTGCCCGTCATGTCCACAATGCTGAGTGAACATGTGGATTAAGTTGTAATTGAATCTCTGTGGATAATCCGTGGGCCTCATTCATTTTTGATTGTCTACATCGCAACACCAGGTCCGTCATGCAAGATTTAGATTTGCACTGCTCCGTCTCCAGTTTCTAAGCTTCATAGCAGTTTCAATTACAGATGCTTTAGTGAGTGCACCAGCACAAGTGAGGTGTTTACAGTCTGACCTGTCTGCTGGGCCTGCACACACAGAACCAGAGGAAACCAGAGGAAACCAGAGAGCTGCTGAATGAAATGTTGGATTCATTGACAACATGACATTCAGTGCATGTCCAGCTTACACACGGCACACGGAAAGTCGTTTAAAGGACTAGCATGAAACCTTTCACCTGATTGGCTCCATCTTATTAATCTTGCATTAGTTCCATTAAGTGTTTTTATTGACCCGGAAAATCTATATTATTATGTATATATATATATATATATATATATATATATATTTTTTTTTTTTATGTTTTTGGCAGGAGTGTTGTCAAAAACAGTCTCCAGTACTTTGTTCATCTCAGTCCCATATTTAACTATTTACCTGCCATGGACGAAAATTTCCGTCTTTTGTGTCCCTACTGTTTCCCGCCAAGAACAGAATGTTCCTAAGCACTTTATTATAACAGGCGATAGAAGGCGCTCTGACGCACATGTTCGGGCCGTACACAACCCTCCGAGAGCAAAAGTGTAGATGCAGTAATATTGAAGACTCTAGGACCCTGTGTGAGCCGCTGTGTTTCACCAGGTGGTGCACAGCTCCTGCAGATCAGAGCGGTATTTCCGACTGAACCTCAGGCAAGACTAAAATGTCACTGTTAAGCAAGCTTTAGAACAGATATTTTGTTATTTTAAGGAAAAGGACAATACTGGCTCAGAGTTTGGTGAAGATGAGCAAGTGTTGATACCGGACTTCATGCCAGGCTCGTCCCTGAGACAAACACATGAGTTAAAAGTGGACAGCTTGTTGGTTTGAAGATGTAAAAATAGACAATTGTCATCTTCTCCCTGCTCTTTTTACCATGTAGATCTCGTGTTATAATCCTACAGACTTTAATTTGTTGCAGGTTTTTTTGCACATTTTTTGTCACCAAAATTTAGAACAAATCAAAACAAAACTGAAAAAAAGTTGTTGTTTTTTCAAGATATGGACATTTCTTTTGGTGTACAACATGTGGTTAAACCTGCAGCACAGTGTTCATGGGGCCGTGAAGATTGTTGAAACCTGGTGAAAACTCCCTGAGGGGCGGTCTTGTGAGAACAGGGCTGGCCGTGAAAAAGTTCAATCAGGCCAATCAAAAGGCCAATCAGTCAGTCCCAAAGCACATGGTAATGGTGGGCCACTTGACAACCTCAGTTTCTCCAGCAGGTAGTTCCCTGTGGATGGTGGAGTTATAAAATAAAGTGATATATATTTCCACTCGAATTCTTTCTAAACATGTGTTTGAAAAATCTACATTCGTGCTTAGGGTGTTGCACATGTGCGGTTGCTATCACAGTGGCATCGTGGGTTTGATTCCAGCTCAAGAGCATTCTAAAACTCCTCAGGAAAGGTTTTTAGTATTGATACTCAAATTAATATCTAGTTTTGGTACTAGTTGTAATATAGAAAAGCATCTGAGCGGCATCAGATCATCTCCATGGAGATAGATGAGTATAATGCCATACTGTGGAAGATTGTGTTCTCCATGGAGAAAAGAAAAGTTACATAGCACACATTTAAGAGAAAGTACCCTATTAAAAAGATACAATAAATACAACATTTAGGGGAAAATATATGGAGTAGATTCAAAGATGAAATTCAAAGTCAGAGCCAGCTATGCATTGTTGGTGCCTCGGGCTCTACTTTCATCATCGTGTTTATTTAGTCTGATTGAGCAGACTCACCATGGAGCAGCTTACACTCACTGCACAGCCCTTTGGCGCCTAACGCTGTTCCTTTAACAGCCTTTACAGTTGATGTTTTGGACGTCTGAAGCTTAAAGTTTGACGAAGACAAGAGCCAATCAACCTCACACTAATACACAACACGGCCCTGCAGGCTGTGGAGCAAGTGCAAATGGTCACATTTATACAGAAGCACCTGTGATCCAGACTGGTTCTTTCTGAAGATTCTACACAGAAGATCTCAGTCTGGTCACCACAGGCCAAACTCAGGCATAGCTGTCCAATCAGGTGTGTTTATTTCTTACACATTACACATGGGAAAGGGAGGAACTCATTGGTCATCTATCATTCAGAACAAAATGAATCCTGTCACCTCAGATTAACAGTATTGCTTCGGCTGAGCCAGACAGCTGCAGGCGGATGCTGTGACACCTGTCTGTTGGTCCAAGGCTAGACGTTTGATGACGTGAGGGACAGTAGAGACAGAATGCATCAGAAAATGTTACATGGTTCGCAAGTCTGAGTGTGCCTGTTCTCACCGACAATCCAGGCGAGGCACTCTTTCCGCTTAAACAAAACATGTTTGGTGCATGTTTGGTGCTTCATTCATTCATTCAGCATGAATCTACTGTGCTATGCTAACCCTTATTCCTTTCTTTTTTTCCTTGTAATCCGCCTGTCAATCACACCCATCTGGACTTGGGGACATAAACTGGTGTCCAGACTGCACATCTCATGGACCAGTGGATTTACTCATCAGTGTGTGGATGCAAAACAACTTTCTCCAGATGAACTCATACGAGACTGAAATCATCTGAAATTTGGCCCACGGAAGCAAAGAGAAGGTGTATTTTACAATCTAAAAACAGTCCCAAAATCAAAAGTAAAACACAAAAAAGCAGACTCCGGTCTGGATTCAGACCCAAGCACCATCCTGTTCAGACGTGAACCTCTGACACGAGGCACTGGACTCAAACGTGTGAGCGCCTCATTCACCACAAGTGCATTTGTCACTCGTGGATCGACAGCTAGAGCTGCAAGAACAAACTTCTTATGGGCTCAAACATTTCACACTTTAACAGAAGTTCTGCTGCTGAGCCTCTCTATGCCCCACCCCCTTGTACTCAAACAGCTCTTAACATTTTGTGGAGATTGACAACATTACACATGCAGCACAGTTTTAACGATCGTTATATGTTCATCTTAATTTCACAAAAGGGAAATACATTTACAATTAGCCACATTCACTTTGAATATCCAACCAATCAGAGTGTAGTGTCTGACAACCCTGCAAGAACACAATGGTGCAAGAGCTGCAGAGCAGGAGCTCCAGGTGCAAGACCCAACCTTGTGCTTCTAATGAAGTATGTACTGGCCCAGGATGGCATTGGCCAATGGGCCGGAGGTGTGGGCTTTATGTTTTATTGTCTGTAAAGCACTTGGAATTTTGTTTTGCACAAATTGTGCTATAAATAGTTTTTCATTGATTGATCATTGCAAAGTGTTAGAGAGAGTGTTGTTGGCCTGCCCTCGCTCAGGTGCTCAGACCCTCCGCTCAGACCCTCCGCTCAGGTCCTCCGCTCAGGTCCTCCGCTCAGGTCCTCCCCTCAGGCCCTCCGCTCAGACCCTCCGCTCAGGTCCTCCGCTCAGGTCCTCCCCTCAGGCCCTCCACTCAGACCCTCCGCTCAGACCCTCCGCTCAGGTCCTCCGCTCAGGTCCTCCGCTCAGGTCCTCCCCTCAGGCCCTCCGCTCAGACCCTCCGCTCAGACCCTCCGCTCAGGTCCTCCGCTCAGACCCTCCGCTCAGGTCCTCCGCTCAGACCCTCCGCTCAGACCCTCCGCTCAGGTCCTCCGCTCAGGTCCTCCGCTCAGGCCCTCCGCTCAAGTCCTCCGCTCAAGTCCTCCGCTCAGACCCTCCGCTCAGGTCCTCCGCTCAGGTCCTCCCCTCAGGCCCTCCGCTCAAGTCCTCCGCTCAGACCCTCCGCTCAGACCCTCCGCTCAGGTCCTCCGCTCAGGTCCTCCGCTCAGGTCCTCCGCTCAGGTCCTCCGCTCAGGCCCTCCGCTCAGGTCCTCCGCTCAGACCCTCCGCTCAGACCCTCCCCTCAGGTCCTCCGCTAAGGTCCTCCACTCAGACGCAGGTTTGTGGACAAGCAATTCAAACAACAGATTTAAAAATAAGACAAAAAATATTTTTAAATCTTGTTCCATACACTGGAATGTACCGTAGTGGAATGTGTTAGGAGCCGATAAGAAACAGTGTGCTCTCACCCCCACAGCTTAAACGCTCATTTATAAACCCCCCGCTGCTGCGCTAATATGTTCAACCCCAGACAAGGGAACATTTACCCGCCTACACTTTTTACAGTAACTGACAGTAGGATTGCATAATGCGTGTTTGTGTTTACCGCTGCTCTCATATCTGCACACATTCTGATTTTATTAAGAAACTCCGCGCCATTCCTTTTGAAGAGTTTGAGCCGCCGCATTCAACTTTCTGACCCATTTCTTAGGTACTTTACATAACTTAATTGCGCTCCTAATTTAAAAAAGTCCCGGCGCATACATTCCGACAGAGAAATCCATCAACAGAAAACCACACACTGGCGTTTTTACTATTACTTCTTTAATTCGGCACCAAAGTGCTGCTGCAGTGCGTCGGAGAGAGGGCTGCTTCAGAATACATAAGCAGGTAAAAAGCCAGTGCCACAGTAACCGCTGTGTGCCGGTCCCTGAGAAATCAATGCAAGACCCAAACCTCTGCCTTTGACCAAACATTGTTGTTGCACAAGACGCCGTGAGCTGTTTTTCAATTTGAAAAAAAAAGAATGGGTCCTGTTTGGAAAGTTTCAGAAGCTTTCCATTCTGTGAGAGAAGATGAGGATAATGATGAAGTATATGGGATTTTTTAACTGAGCCATATTGTGCAAAATATACTCTTTTTTGCTTTTAGTCACATAATAACATATCCACTCATTATATGAAGAAAAGAAAAGCTATTTAAGATTCATCAAAATAATTGTTGCTGATTGATTATTTAAAGAATTATATTTCGATAATGATATTATTTCTCAGGTTATACATTCTATACAAATACTAACAATGTTTGACATTATTAAAGGGGCTGTACCTGATTTTTAAATTTTTTTTAATGTAATAAAGTAAAGTACAGCGGCTGTGCTTGTCGTTCTCCAGTTTGAATCATTTACCAAATCTGCATCAGTCATGCAAGTCGTTAGCTTGACTATATTTTCATCATTTGAATACCCAGCCAGGGTTCAAATGTTCTTGGTCAGCCGTTGATTAAATTCGCCAGTAATTTAAATTAAATAGAGTTTGACAAGAAAGTTTCATAACTTTATCTTACTCTCTTTACTTAATTAAAAAAATAATAATAATAATAATGGTCTAACCTTGTAAGTGAAGGCCTTTGAAGAAATATATGTAGAGTTTCAACAGGCTCGAAGACAAACAGACCTGGCACAGATGGATGGGTCCAATCTGCTGCTGGTCAAGTGTGAGCTATAAACTAAGAAGAAATGTCCAGCATGTCCAAAAGTGATGACATTAGTATCAATATTAGAATCGATATTCACTTTTTACATGTGTCTGTATTGATATATTGATACAAACTCATCCCTACCTTGCACTAAAGTCAGCTCCTTCATCTGGTATCTCTGCACTGAGCGAGTTAAAAGTTGTGTCTTCATGAACGTTTAACTCATATGTAAACATAAAATAAACATGTTTAGAGAGTAAAAGATATTGATTGCATATTACAAACACAGGCTTGCGGAGGATACAGCACACCATGGTCTCATTTTGATCCCAGGGCTAAACAAATATTACTTTATTACATGAAAAAGCAGGTAGAGCCCCTTTGAAGGCCACAGTCGTGTGCCATATGTCTCTCCTAAACCTAAATGTAAATGAGAGCAAAGCTCTGTGTAGTCTTCATGAGAGTTTGTGCTGGTCTCAGCCTGCTGCCCTGAGCTCTGGAGCCTGTCGCATAAACAGCAGCACGTCTCCCACTGTTTAATGCACTCCCACACTCTATTAAATCTACAGCAGGCCTTCTTTATGTCTCTGTCCTGCATGCTCCTGCAAACCCCCTCACCAACACTTCAGCCTGTTCTTTATCCTCCTCTGCTCTTACTTTTACAGTCCACACACTCTCCAGGAGGGTGGGAGCGTGGCTGGGCCTGATACCGCTTCATTTGTCCACTGCCCAGAGGAGTAGAACGCACTAGTTTATTAGGGACTTTATTATTGTGCTTTACTTTGTCTTTTAAATGAGTTTGACTATCACTGGTTCTGTTCGAAGAATGCTGCTGTCAGACATTGGTGTGCTTGTACACTTTATTTCCGTGTTCATTTGGAATATTTTAGTTTTTAAGCCATTTATTTTAAGCCTTTGTGTTCTGAATACTGTCTTCCACAGTTAATCTAGGAATGGTCCACATTAGAAGTTTCAAATGTAGTCATCTGGATGGTGTTCTTATACATTAACATGTATCCGAAACATCGTTTTCAATCTGAGAACCTCAACTTTATTCACCTTATTCTGCCCCGCCCACTTTCTGCTACGGATACAAGGAATGGTGACACCCAAGGCAACGCCACAAGAGCTGCTCTGAGTTAGATGGGGCCCACCCTCAGGGGGGAGTTTTACTCTACAACTACCCTGCCTTTGTTTCCCTGTTAGACCTGTTTTGGGCCACAGATTAAAACATTAAAACTACCTTCCAGTTCATCGAAGGACACTTGCCCCACTACACCACTGCTGCCGACTCCCACGGCAAACACAGTGCTCGACAGTGTACACAGCAGCAGGGAGCGTGACCGGGCCACTGTCCAGACGGAAACATATGCTCGCTTAGGGCGCGGCCTCCGGGGCAGAGCTGCAGCGTTAAGCCTGAGAAGGCACCATGCAGACCACTGTGCAGCAGCAGCTCACACGAGTGCTGCATGTCAAGAGCGCGGGCTGTGAATGTGCCAGCAGATATCAGCACGTCCACCGGAGAGGCCGCTGAATGAGGCGGAGATAGGAAAGGCTGCGCAAGATAGTGGGATTAGAGCATTTGCATGAAGTTATGCATGTATTATTCCAACAACTCAGAGCCAGAGACCCATTTGCAAGGTTATGCATTGTTTATGTAAAGTTTTCTGCAACATTTCCGGCGATAGAAGAGTCAAAGTCAAGTTGTGTTAAGTTTTGAATAATGTTAGCAGCACAGTGGTTATTTTGGATATCGTTAAGATTGAGTTATGTTAATATTATAATATAATAACTGTGTACCAAATGTGAAGTGATGTCATGTCAAATAATGCCAGCACAGAATAGTTCGCTTTTTTTCTAGAAGGGTGTAAGACTTTCTTTCTTTTTTTTTTTTTACGTTGTTTTTAAATGCAATTTGAGTATAGTTTTCTACCCATATTTTGTACAGAACATAATTAATTTAATTTAATTTAATTTAAGTTTAAAGCTGAATGTAGTTGTTTTAAACCACAATCCACTTCTTCTCTGAGCTCTGGCCAATCAGAGCAGGCGGTGCAGTTTGCAGGTTTAGGAAGGAGCAGGACCAGCTGTAGATGGGACAGGACTCAGGAACGATTTCATCTTCATGAATGTAATGAAGTACAATTACATGACAAAAAATACAATTAACCCTTAAAATCTACTCAATTACAGTAACTTCAGTATTTGTAATTAGTTACCTGACTCTACCTGATCAAATCAGAGCTAAAGGTCTGAAAGAGCACTGCACCATGACCTCAGTTGTTCCAGACGTGGGCCAGCACTGGGCTTGTACCTGTGCTCAGCAGTGATCGTGTTGGCCGCCGCCTCACCAAGACAGGCCCGCACCAGCCGCCACACTCCACTCACCCCCCCTCACCCCGACAGCACTCCACTCACCCCCCCTCACCCCGACAGCACTCCACTCACCCCCCCTCACCCTGACAGCACTCCACTCACCCCCCCTCACCCCGACAGCACTCCACTCACCCCCCCTCACCCCGACAGCACTCCACTCACCCCCCCTCACCCCGACAGGCCTGCACCAGCCGCCACAGCTGTGCCAGCATCAGTCCAGTTGAACTGCTTCACTAGAAGCTGATGTGTTTGAACCTCTTTAGAACTTTGTACTTGTTGTACTTGTTTTTAACTTGTGTGTTCACCTGCAGGTACTGTGGATGGAAATTAGCTTTTGCCAAATCTGGTGCAAAGGATCCTCTCCTTAGAAGATCAATGTGTTTCTACATGGTCCCTGACAAATAAAGAATAAACTAAACTAAACTTTACCCAAAGCGACAGTACACCGGTGCACTTATTCCTCACACATAGTTGAATGACAGGTTGGAACAACACATTTGTAAGTCTTCTTCAACTGGAAAATATTCAAATACATTAAAAATAAAAATAGAAAAATAAAATGGAGTAAGACAGTGCAAAAGGAGTTTTCACTACAGTCTGCCCCAGGGCCGGAGCTTTTTTTTTTCCTTATCAAGGTGTAACCATCTCTGGTCATGTTTACAATTTACAGTGAATGTGATTCTTTAAGGTTTTACTGAAAATGCTACAAAAGTTCACATATTGTTTGCTAAAAGGGTTAAGTAAAAGTAAAAAAGTACAAATGTAAAATACTCCTAAAGTACTAGTTACTAGTAATCACTAGTCGACAGACAGATTAGTCTCTCTTCTGTCTGTCTGCCCCAGGGCAGCTGTGGCTACAGACATGGCTTAACATCCCCAGGTTTGGAGAGAAAGAATAATGACAGAGCAGCACTTTGAGAGGCTTCATTATTACTGTCAAATCCTGTCTACAGTGTTTACTCACATCATTAGTGTTAGATTGATCCCTGATGTTTGAGTTTATCTGTTTTGTCCTGCAACATGAGACTACAGTGCTTTCACCTTCCCCCTAGCCCCGCCCACATCCTGTACTTAAAATGAATGTTCGAAAATGTCACACAAGCCACTTTTCAAAAAATAAAAACTTGTAAATGAATCCGCTGAACAATGAACACACACGCACAGCATTACAACACAATGACTAAAGTGTCTTGCCCAAGGACACATAATTACACACTTTTGGGAGAGGAAATCAAGCGCCAACCTTAAAGCTGGACTATGTAACTTTATTAATAAAGCTCCCCCTGCAGCTACTCAGAGTTCACACCCAAAAGCAATGTTTTTCTTATTTTTTTCTTTGTTTGTTGCAATAAGGCAGTCCAGTCATATCCTGCTGCCAACTAGTTTTTAAAAGTGCCCGGGTTTCCCAGAGTCCTCTTCAGGTCGGAGTCAGACAGCAGGGGGGGGGGGGCGGATGATTCAACAGCCCCCGGAATACATGTTTAACCATCGCAGGGGCTGACAAAGACGTTTAAGAAGCTCAAGTGTATCTATCTCCAAAGAGACACGCCACAAGGTCACGTTACAAGTCAGATCTGTGGAGCTATTATTGAATCAGAAACTGTTTATTGCCATTGTCAGTGAAATTCACAAACGTAGGAACTTGCTTCGGCGTAGGTGCAACATAAGCAAAGGATAAAATATAAAAAATATATAAAAAGGCATGAGCAATAAAAGTTTACATTCTTCTGCTGTTCTTTAACCGTGCGACAAACACAGGTTCTCTAATTTATACTGCTAGTGTTGGATTGTGATCCATGCGTTTAGTTTCTCACCAGTCCTGGCATTGTTTTCAGAGCTGCAGTTTTAATTGTCCCTTAGACGCGCCAACACAAACTCCAAACACTGCCTGGTTAAGTGTGAGTTGTGTTCATTCATTTCATTTGAAGAGCGGCGCGTGCCAGTGCTTCTTGTTGGCAGCCTCACTCCGTCTCACCAGCCAACGCTAACGGGATTAATTCACTTTGAAAAGCTACAGAAAGCCTGCTCCTGGAGTGGTTTTCTCAAGGTTAACTGCATTAAAAAAAATGTATTTAGCGAAAATATCCCCAAAAATATTGTATAAGGTTATTATTTTTTGTTAAAGATTGAGCCCACAAACTGGCCCTGTTCATCCTGAGGCTTAGTAAACTATAATGCCACCACACCTTTCCTTGTTACTTAGTTAATATCACATTATTTATTTAACCTTAGTCGTCATGAACCAAACAAGTCATGGATCATAGACTATGAGAGTCCCTCACCTGGAGACGTCCAGGTTCACGCTGCGTCAGGTCCACTCCTGCATGATCACATGGACATTACAGCACAGATAACCTCACGTTCACAGGGCGTCGCAGATAGGACGGCCTCTGCAACTTCACGGACAAGACCTCCGTGAAGTTGTCCCCCATCAAACACACATCCACGCAAAATGGTTTGTGCTTCGTTTGTGCTGCAAAAAGTTTAGTTTGTGCTGCTTTCATTTTCAAGATATTAACTATTCTTTTACGGGTCAAATTAGGGTCACCCAGCCCCCAGGAAGCTTAAAAATGCTCTAAAACAGCCCGAAATGTTGTCAATCGTTTGTGCCTCGTTTGTGCTGCGAAGAGTTTCATTTGTGCTGTTATGGTTTTATCAGTTTACAATTTATTTTCGGCCGATGACATCACTCAGCCCCCAAAAGGTTAAATGTATGAATAGATTGTGCTTTGTTTGTGCCGTGCATAATTTAGTTTGTTCTGTCATATTAAAAAAATATACATTTATAATTATTTTGCTGCAATAGTGTGACGTCATTTCCGGCTGGCTGGTGGCCACGGCGTGAGGAAAACTCTGCAAAACTGAAGTGATGACCACAGACGCTGTAAATGTCTGTACTGGTCACTTATTACTTGCTTTTCATGTATATTTTCATAATTACTTCAGAAGCGATTAGACAATGTACGTGGCCAAACTATGAAAACAGCTGGATACAACTCTATGGCAGATCTACAAAAAGTCCTTTTACAGCGTCTGTGATCGTCGCTGTTGTTTTGCAGAGTTTTCCTCACGCTGCCACCAGCTGGGCGGAAATGGCGTCACACAATTGCAGCATAATAATTATTAATACATTTAAAAAATATATGATTGTACAAATAAAATATCCACAGCACAAAACAGCATAAACGAAGCACAATCGATTCGTCTAACCTTTTTGCTGTTTTAGAGTGCCATTTAACCCTTTGGGGGCTGAATGACGTCATCGGCCGAAAATAAATTGTTAATATTGATAAAACCATAACAGCACAAATGAAACTTTTCACAGCACAAACGAGGCACTAACGGTTGACACAGTTTTTGTGTGGATGTGCTTGATGGGAGGAGCTGTGCGCAAGGCAGCCCTTTTAACTCTTTCACCGCCTGCCTGTTCTCAAGACCCCCGGCCTGCCAGTGTTCATTAAATATCAATATCATCACAGCCCAGCAGAAGACTATGTGCTGCAGGTTTAACCACATGTTGCACACAAAAAGAAATGTCAATGCCTCTTCTTTCATTGAAATAAAAAATAATTGTTATTGTACATTGATCCATTCCTTTTTATAGCCATTTGAGAACCTCATGGGTCAAAAGGGTCAAAACAAGCTGACCCGCGCATCACTCCAGCTCACAGTGAACATGCATGCATTTTTATTTACAATAAAACACAAAGTAATAGAATAAATGCAATACATTTCATGTCATGAAGTAAAATCTGGTTGTCCCCGTCCAGAGGCCGCCGTGTGCTGTCTGCATCCAGTTATATAGAGTGTTTTTATTTACTGTTAGCAGGCTAATTGTTTGTTAGATTTATTGTGATGATAAACTCTGCTCTGGGTAAGTGAGCGATACACGTGGACTGCTAACCTGCTCACGCCAGATTGATATGTGTGTCCTCTCAATGTAGTTCTACACATTATTAATCTGGACAGGGCCCTGTTGATGTTGTTCAGGAAAATGTGTACCGTCATGATGTACATTTGAACCGCAGCATTGCAAAAGTGGAACCAGCCGAGAAATCAAGAAATCCAGTTGAGAGAAAAGCACAGACTTCTTCCTGGTCGTCAAATGCACAAAGCACTTCTATGTGCACCTTTTCAGAAGCAAAATAGTCCTTAAATGTGTTGAAACAGCTGAAGTACGTCTGTTGGTGTCGCCATGTTTATGTTTGTCCTTTTGACTTCGGCCCAAACCACAATGCAGCGCTGTGATTGGTCCAGCACACAGCGGCTCAGACCCAACAGTGGGAGAACGTCCAGATGGATTCTCAAGAGTTTGAACTCACAAATATCACGAGAGTTCATATGACAGGACCAGGTTAGAGGACTGCGGCAAAGAGTTCAAATGAACTAGTTTGTTTTTCACCTTTTAAGGCAAGACTCTGCAGGCAAAACACTTTTTTTTTCTTGTTTTTTGGTCAGTTTTCTCTCTCAACAGATCGACTTTCATGTGAAAACAACAAACTTATCCAACATCCTCCTAAAGATGTTTTATTAGTTTATTGACTCCACTTCAATAACATTGTAACTTTAAGGGCCGTTTTCTTAAAATGCTCCTGCACCAAACTAAACAATCTAGATTCAACAAGATCCTGACAGAATGTAGTGGAGGATTTGTTGATATCTAATTTTAAACTGATTCATCAAAGTTTAAGTCAAAATTTATTTTTTTATTTATAATTAGATCTAGTTTTCCAAAATCCCCTCGGCATTTTTCAGATTTGAATGTGCCATGTTGACTGTTTTTCCATATTCACCTTATTCTGCCCCGCCCACTTTTTGCCACAGATCACACTTCTGTTGTAAACGCACTTCCGTTTGACGAGAACTCCGTTAAAGCTAATGATGAACGAAGGAAAAGTCTCGCCGCTAAAATGTTACATAAAGTAGGTGACATGATGAAAAACTTGTAATACATCTTTTTCTAACAAAACATTTGTATTTTGTCATTTTTTTCCCTCTTTCTAACCAGAGCCTCATCTCAGTATTGAGGTCTGGGTATTTAATAGTGGACATTCTTATGGGGCCCCTTCATTAGGCCCCTCATTAGGCCCCTCATTAGGCCCAGGCCGTGTGCGCCCCTGCTGTGCTTATCCTGAGGTAAACTTTGCTTGACTCGCCGTTGTCTCTCTGAGTTATGTGAGAAGATAAAGAATCATTTTACAAACAGCCTCTTTGTCCTTCTGTGGCGTCCCCACTTCTCCCTGCCTCGCCGAGTTGTTTATTTTCCCGCCCGGCGTAGATGGCAGCAGTAAAGTCACCTTCCGGACGCTATCGGTGCGCCGCCATTTACGGATAGTTTTTCATTCAATGGGACGCGGCTGACTTTAGCGCGCCTTCTCACTGTCACTGTATATCCGATGGGGGCATTAGCGTTAGCCTTGGCGCATTAGCTGCAGGCTGGGGAACAGGCATTACGCTGCGAGCCATCGGAGCCTAAACAAGAGAGATAAAAATGAAACATGGGGAATAATGGGGGAATAAAAAGTTCAATCCGGAGTTAAATATTTCTAAGTCATAATGTGTTGTCATTCTCCTTCAGAAATGTTGTGGTGGTGTAGAACAACGTCCAAACATCTGCTCCCTTTTACAACGAAACTACTTTTTATAGGATTTTTAAACATTGCAAATAATGGGGGACTCGATTTAAAGTAAAACAAGCGTTTCCTTTTTTAAAAATATATATATTATACATCGACAAATCCTTCTGAACATTCTGTTAAAAGGGTTAGATTGTACAGTTTGGTGTGGGTTTAAGGCTGATCTTGTGTCCCAGACAAATCTATGGGTGAAGTGGATTCAATGACAGAATTCACCTTATTCTGCCCCGCCCACTTTTGCCGTTTTTTGCTACAGATCACGCTTTTTGTTGTAAACGCACTTTCGTTTGACGAGAACACCGTTAAAGCGAATGACGAACGAGGGAAAAGTCTTGCCGCTAAAATGTTACATAAAGTAGATTGATTTGTGTAAAATGTTTAATGAACACGAGCAACAACAAGTCAACAACGCACCGATTTCCTGAGGCCTGAAAACGGCTTTTTAGTCCGTGTAGAGCTCATCTGCTCCATGTAAACTAATACAAAAGAAACAAGACGGCGGCGCGTACTGCAACTTCTGGAATAAGGTGAATAAGGTGAATGGGCACAGATTGGACAGTGTTGTTGTTTCCAGGTGAAAGCTTCTATGTCGAGAGCAAACTGACCAAAAAACAAAACACTGAAGGAAGTGAGTTTTGCCTTAAAATGTCATCCTTCTCCTGCAGAATATGTTACAGAACGTCCACACCTTTTTTCAATTATCAAACAACCTTTTTCTTGGTTTTGTATTGTACTGAAATATAATATTATGATGCAGTTTTCTATGCTCCTTGAAAATTGCTCTAATCATTTGTAGAGATGAGAAAAGCACTCAAACAAAGGAGCAGAAAATGTGCATATTGTGCATGCATTAATCATGTTTCTTACAGATTTGCAGTGCTTTGAAGAGATTTCTCAAATGGAGCAGTGCTGTGGCTTTCATGTCATGTGCATTGTTCATGCTGGTGATCTCTGAGGCTGATGCTGCTTTCATGTTCTGTGGCACAAAGACGCTGCGGGCTCTTGTCTGCTGTGTCTGGACTCAGTCTGGACCCGAGGAGTGGGGGGCGGGCTCCGGGCTGCTGGAGCGGGAGGGTGTGGGGCCAGTGAGAGGGACCACACCAATACATCCACCAGGGGCGCTGTACTGGTGGGACGTAGGGAAAAAGTACCTTACAGATTACTAATTACTTTTAAAAATTGTAATTAGTTACATTACTTAGTTACAGTGTCAAGAAAGTAACCAAGTTACATTACTAATATTGTATAAATTAATCAAATTTGTGGTTTTACGTTTTATTAATGACATTTAAACACGGGAAAACAACAAATAAGTTGCTGAAATAGCCTCAAAGACGTAAGACCCACAGCAGAGATGTAGAACCCGCTGCTCTGAGCTGATCTGACTCGGAGGGGTTTTTCTGGCAGAATAAGTCATGCCCAGGGCTTTTTCACTTGAGATTAAACCTGCTCCTTGTTCAGGCTGTTTGCTGCAGAAGAAGGTTGTATTCTCTTCCTGAACATTGTTGTTGGTGAAAGTAACTGACGAGTATTTTGGCAATAACTGTAATTTAATTACAAGTATTTTCAAAGTAATGCGTTACACTACTAAATACTAAAATTGTAATGTAATTACAGTAACTAAGTAAAAGTCAAAGCTGTGATGAACTAAGGTGTTCTGTCAGTGCACTGGAAACCCTTTATCTTGATCTCTCACATTGTCTTTTATAAAGGTTTTGAGATTTGGATTGAACATAAAAAATAATCACACACAAAGCCCCCTATTACAATGTAATGGAAATACATGAGTACGCTAGCTGCGCTTGCTAACAGCTAGCTTACAATAGGTACCGTTCATGTTCTAGAATGTGATGATGTCATAACCTCAGATAAAGTACAGACACTTTTGTTATTGACAACATAGAACTTTTCCATGAAATATCTCAAAGGTAAATTCACAACCTGATGATTTCTCTCAGTGACTCGACCTCAGAACTAAATATTTTGCAACAAAAATCTGCATTTTAACACTATTCATTTGTTCATTTGCTGCCCACGATCTGTATTAAATATCACCGGCTGATGGAATGTTGTGAAGTCACACGAACACAACCTATAGCAATAGAACGGGCTCAGAGTCTATACATCCTTCAATATCAAAATACAAAACAACAAGTAAAGGTTTCAACATGAAGTTACTTTTGCCTTTGCAAACTCTAAACACTCTTGTAGTTACAGCCTAAGGTTCTTCTTCCTTGTTTCGTTGTAGTCTTGTGAACTTGTGGTTGCCATTTTTAGCCATGACTGGATGTATTATGTGAATAAAATATGTGCCCTTCAGCCTGAGGTGCAGATGAGTGCATTCTCATCATGAGGGATTCTCATCTTTTGAACAAAACTAAACTTGTTCAAAACCTGAGCTCTGAAATATTATAAGTTATTATATTATTTACATATTAGATATTGGTATATGTTAATGTTGACCAATAGCTATTGTGTATTCTGAAGTCTTTGCTAAGGCCATTTGAATGCAGCCATTATTTTCTGTATCAACACATTTTGTGTGGCTCTGGCTCACATTGCTGACATACATTTACAATCTAGAACTCCTGACCTTTCAATTTAAATCCAAATCCACCATGAAGAGGCGGGGCTTATCAGTATGAAGAGGCGGGACAGTTTTGAATGTTTTGATTAAATTTTCAGTTTTGCCAGATTGGGCTGTTTTCCACCCAACTGAGCTCCTTTTGTTGGCTCCTGGGGAAAACAATAGCGGTGGACAGGTGCACGTATTTTGGGCTATTTTTTGGATGTCTCAGGCGGAAATTTGAAAATGCAAAGTAGATTATTTTCTTCATAAATGTTTGTGTATTATTGATTGGGTTATTGAATAAAATGCCTGTATTGTTTGAAAAATAGAATCTGAAATATGAAATGGTCATTCGTTGTTTAAGACTGTGACATCTGCTGATTGTCAGTCAATTTGTCTAATCGACCTCAGATTGGACAGAAACAATAAACACCGGCTCACATTTAGAACAAGATGCCCAAGTGGGGAAAATACAAGAAAGTATATCGTGAGGAATGGGAGAACGACCCCGAGCTGAAAAGGTGGATTGCCTGGTTCCGGAGGACGGGTCCAAAGCACGTTGCAAATATTGCAATTCTGAAATCCACTTTGTATGGGACTTAAGCGCACAATACAGTCAGATGGCGGTAGTGTATAGTTGCCAAATAAGGAAGGCTAAGGGCGCTACTGTTGTCTACAGGTTTATCTGGTTGTGTGCCGTTGGTTACGTTACTGTTGCAGCTGTGATTTGTATGCCATTTAAAAAGTCATTTTGGAAAGTGTATAACTTGGGCAGGTTTTCACTGATCTTGGTGGGTTTACATGGACTTTGGGCTGGAAACTGTCAGTAAAATCTGGCAACACTGTCAATGTTGCCATTTCTATCAAGCCATTTTAGATCAATATTACATTTTACAATGACCATAATGCATGATAGTAATCCAATGTTGTAGTTCGATATTACCTTCCAGAAGAAAAAAAACAAAAAATACTATATCTCCTTCAAGTACAGTACTTCGACTCTTTGTATCTTTTTTTTTGTTACCGTCAGCCACCACCTATCACCACGCTTCACCTCTACCTAACCAACCACAACCGGCCCCACGCGGCCCGAGGACCCCAGCCCGCTCCAGCCTTCTGTCACGGCCACAGTGTGGGCTCGGCTGACTGCCGCCTGCTCCGTGTCAGCCCCGAAGAATGATCAGTGTGACCATCACGGAAGAACACAGTGAAACCCAAGAGAATGGCGTCCAGCGCCAGGTGCCTCGCCCAAAGATAAGGCCCAGAGCAAGTGTGACAGCGACAGTCAACAAAGGATGGATGGAAGGAACCTATGGTACCAAGAAACTGTGGACCTGAAGCTGACCAGACCTGACTCTCAATCCACATGCATTTCATTTCCCAGCCCTATGTCACACTGACCCCGCCGTGTCCAGATGACAGCTTTTATTATTAACCATTCACAGCTGTCTCATTACTCATGTACATCATCCTCTTCTACTCCCAACCACCAGAGGTGTGTGTACTGTGTGTACTGTGTGTACTCCTGGTACAGTACTGGTACATGACTGAAAATGTACTCAAGTACAAGTACTGCTCAAGTACAAATAAGTGCATGTGACAGGTTTTAAGGATTTTAGATTTTGTACTTCATTTGGTGGAATGAGACCTGTTTTAAATATAAATGACAATTTTACACCAATAAATCAGCAGTTTGAAGAAAATTGCAAGAACCTGTGTAAAGTGAGTAGGGCTGAGTTCTGAGGCACACTGATGACATCACACTGTGAAACTTTGGGCACAGTTTACAACAAACACATTTTTCTCACACTTTAAACATCAATTCAACAAAATAAAAGTGCTATCATAAATGTTCTATTTGTCAAATAATCATTTCTGTAAAAGATATAGAATTTGAGCCCAGTGTATAACACGGTTGCTAGGCAACAGTTATGGAATTTCTGTGTGTGATGTCATAATTTACAATCAGGAAGTAAACTTAAACCTAAAACTTGCCAAACTGGGATAATACATTTTAAGCAAAACGTTAAATATAATGATATTATTAATTATTTGTTTATTTCTGTAAATGTGCCAGTTTTAGAGCTGACTGTCATCCCTTTGAGTGTTGAGGCGCAAACTATGTTTTACTCAAATGGGTCCAACTTGTCAGAATCAGTTTATTGCCATTGTCAGTGAAAATTCACAAACATAGGAACTTGCTTCGGCGTAAGGTGCAACATAAAACAATGAATAAAATATTAGCAAAATATATAAAAAGAGGCGTGCATAAGATTAAGAATAAAATAAAATACAATGAACTAAGATTATAAACAGAAATGTACAGTTGGCAGACAGTGCAATGTGCAAATGTGGCAGTGCAAATAGATAGTTCTTTTATAATATATTGTTAAAGTGGCAGGTGTTATAAAGTGTTCATGAGTCCAACGGCAGAGGGAAAGAAACTTGTGGCGGGAGGTTCTGGTCCGGATGGAGGTTCTGGTCCGGATGGACTGTAGCCTCCTGCCCGAGGGGAGGGGCTTAAATAGTCCGTGTCCAGGTGAGAAGGGTCAGCTGTGATCGACCTGCTCCGAGTCCTGGAGACGCACAGGTCTGGACAGATACAGGCTACAGCTGACCACACGGAGATGGAGGAGGTGAGGATGGACCACACGGTGATGGAGGAGGTGAGGATGGACCACACGGTGATGGAGGAGGTGAGGATGGACCACACGGTGATGGAGGGGGTGAGGATGGACCACATGGTGATGGAGGGGGTGAGGATGGACCACACGGTGATGGAGGAGGTGAGGATGGAACACACGGTGATGGAGGAGGTGAGGATGGAACACACGGTGATGGAGGAGGTGAGGATGGACCACACGGAGATGGAGGAGGTGAGGATGGACCACACGGAGATGGAGGAGGTGAGGATGGACCACACGGTGATGGAGGAGGTGAGGATGGACCACACGGTGATGGAGGAGGTGAGGATGGACCACACGGTGATGGAGGAGGTGAGGATGGACCACACGGTGATGGAGGAGGTGAGGATGGACCATATGGTGATGGAGGAGGTGAGTATAGACCACACGGTGATGGAGGAGGTGAGGATGGACCACACGGTGATAGAGGAGGTGAGGATGTACCACACGGTGACGGAGGAGGTGAGGATGGACCACACGGTGATGGAGGAGGTGAGGATGTACCACACGGTGATGGAGGAGGTGAGGATGGACCACACGGTGATGGAGGAGGTGAGGATGGACCACACGGTGATGGAGGAGGTGAGGATGGACCACACGGTGATGGAGGAGGTGAGGATGGACCACACGGTGATGGAGGAGGTGAGGATGGACTCGATGATGGCCGTGTAGAACTGCACCATCATCTGCTGCAGCTTGGCTTTCCTCAGCTGCCACAGGAAGTACATCCTCTGCTGGGCCTTCTTGATGATGGAGCTGATGGTCGGCTCCACTTAAGGTGATGGTGGCGCAGAGAACGCGGAACGAGTCCACGGTGGTGATGAGAGAGTCTGTCAGGGCGAAGGGGGGCCACGATCATCTCCACCATCTTCTGTTTTAGCTGCTGCACCAGGACACCACCCGGTCCACCTCCCTCCTGTAGACTCCTCCCTCCTGTAGACAGACTCATCGCCGTCCGAGATGAGTCCGATGAGGCTGGTGTCGACAGAGGCACTTTCAGTAAAAAGTACACGAGAAAAATACTTGAAAATACTACTCTTTTATCCAAAACTGCATTAAGTGAACTCTTCATATCATTGAAAAGTAGTTTAAACCACATCCACCGCATCTCAGAGCTTGTGCTGTACTCAGTAACTAATTACACAATTACAGGCTAGAATTACACTCAATTATATGTTTAAAAATCTACTCAAGAAAGTACAATTTATCCAAAAATGGTCTAAATTATAGTAACTGGAGTCTTTGCAATTAGTAAATCCACTGTTGCTGGCGACCGATACCGAAGACTGGCACTGGTGACACAAATGCATGACCACTTTAATCTTACCCATGTTCCACTGCTCCACTTACGCTGATTATCACGGTGCAGTCTTCATGATTGTAATGTCTGTACAGCGGTGGCTTTGGGCAGAGACGTTCTGGTCTGCTCCGTCTCTCTCAGACACTGAATCTCATTACTGTGTGGCAGGCTTCACCTCAGCAGCCGTTGGACTTTTGAATGCCGCAGACCATGACAAAGCCCTACTCCATTTTATCATTGGCGATTTGATGGAGACAGTTTATCCAGGTTCTGAAGTGTCCTTAAACGCCTCTTCTCTTGGTGGGTGTTTACCTCCAGTGGGTGCGTGGAAGGTCAGAGCAGGATTCTGTCAGAGAGGATCAACGCTAATATTTGTGATTTCTTCAGGGACTTGAGTGAAAGATGCAGTAACCGACAGCTGGGTTTGTCTGCTCTCAGAAACTGATCGGCTTTTGCTTTATTAAATTAAAGCACTTGAAGCAATTCTCTACAACAAAATACAAGATTAAATTAGCATAATTATATCTTCTTGTAGGCTAACAGGACTTGGCAGTGCACTACACTTAGTAGTTGTAACGGTGCATTTTGTAACAGTATATTTTCAAGTGTACTGCAAATACACTGCTGCCTCTAATAGCTCTAATATGTGACTGGAGCCTTTAGCTTTGATCACAGACACATTCACTGTACCATTCTTTCAATAAACTCCTGCAATGTCAAAAGACTGAAAGAGTAATCACACTTTGGAGCCATGATTAGTCACGATTGATCGCATCGCTGTGATTATTACCATGTCTATTGTGAAGTATTTTTGCCCAGTTTCTTCTGAAAATTAAATTATTACATTTTTTCACACAATACATTATTTAAAGCCCAACTAATTAAGTCTAATGAACCTCGTGATGACAGCTGCTCCTGTTCCTTCTTCCTTCGCCCGCCGGGTAAACCCTCCTGCAATCTAAAAGAGTGTGCTTTGTCAAATCGAACCATGTGTAATCTGTGTCAATCCGAGATTAATAAATCAATTTTCCATGATTAATAGCATGAGTTAACGCGTTAACGTTGACAGCCCTAATTTCCACCCAGTTTTGCATTTGTGTTGATGATGGCGAGTGTGACACAAAGCCTTCTGCAGCACGTCCCACAGATGGGGTTCGGATCTGGAGTAGATTAGTTTGTGCTTCTCCTCAGATGTTTCTCCATTTGAATGATTTGACCCTTCTCAAACACAATGACCACAGGATTTGTCTTTCCACATTTGATACAGAAACAAGAAGCACTCACTGGATCAGTTGGGTTTAAGTTCCGTGTTGCAGCTGAAAGACAGTCACCTGCAGCAGTTATCCAACAGGAGGAGCTGTTTGACCAGGTCAATCCAGGCGTCCACTTTTTCTTGGACAGGCAGTGTAAATTACACCTAAACTTGTCTTACACCGTGTAAGATTTAATGACATTCCAAATTATTCCCAAACTCACTGCGACTGAATCTCATTGGAGGAGCCCGGGCTCACAGTTTGTGCAATGAACAAATAGGTCATGTTCAGATTCTAGAGCTCGACGATGTCCTATGGCTTATGTATGGCTTATGTAAATCCATGTGAGATTTACAGTTTTTGATTTGTGTGTTTATTGTAGAGGCTTGCCAATGCATATACACACACAAATATAAATATACACACACACATATATATATATATATATATACACATATATACATATATATATATATATATATATATATATATATGCCTATATACACATACGGTAGTTGTTTTTCAACATAGAGTCCTTTGTCCCGCCCCCTGTATGAAGTCAGTTCCAGTTTGTCCATAACACATAGTAATGAGCATTACCACAATACCCTACACACACCACAGGAATACTGCCCCTAAACTCAAAGTGTTCTCATCCATTCACCCTTTCTTTATTCCTAGATAAAACAAAAAAATATATAACTAATTGTAAAAAGAAATAAGACAAACTAATATTGATTAACTTTATTTAACTTCCAACAAAAAATCTCTCTGAAAGATTTAAACCTTCTCTCAGAGGTGAGCACAAAGTGCAAGAGCAACTTTTTTTAATCTTCTAAATTAAGTTGCTTGGTACTCAAATAGAGCAATGGTTTTTGACTCTGCAACCAACATTAAATAGATTCCTTCCAAAATAATTGTATAACTCCAATTTTATAGTGTCTTAGTCATACCAGTTTACCTTAAGTGAGAACGTATTGTCTTTTTGAGGCATCTTCTTTTCTTCATGAGTTTCTAATTGTACGACGTCACAACAGACCAACTTCCACTCAACAAATCATTCTTGAACTTTTCCATCTCTTCTTCTTCTGTAATGATGCCCATCTCTCTCAGCATCGCTGCAGTGTCCTTCAAGTGAGCAAATGTGTTGGTCGTTCATCCTGGAAAATTCGTAGTTGAGCCGGGTATAGTGTCTGCACTTTCACGCTGCGATCCTTCAGCTGTCTGATCACATCACCAACCCGTCTTCTTTTTTCTTGAACTTCTGCTGTGTAATCCTGATTGAAATAAATCTCTTTTCCTTCACATGTTGTTTTTTGCTTCCATGCCACATGTGTCGTTTTCCTTCACTCGGTAATTCCAATTCCGTCTCGCGCGTGCCTCCAGGTCGCTACGCGTAGCCACCAGTTTAGCTTCTTTTTGGAGCAGGTACGCCACGGCTTTCTCCAGCTGAACCATTCGGTCTTCGGCTTGCCCCAGTCGCACTTCTAGCTTGGATGTTTGCCTTTCCACCGCGGCCATTCGGTTTATAACTTCTTTGATACTTTTCCTCACTCTTGTAATTCCCAGCTTGTTCTCGGTCGCCGCTTATCTGTGTTTTTTGTATCTCCCCCAGTAAGTCGAGCGGCGGCTGATCGCTCTCTGAGTCCGCCTCCGTTTGCCGTGTAAACATCGTCACTTCTTTCATCTTTGTGCACTTTCTTCTTTTCCCACTTTGTCTTGTTTGATTCAGTTTTTACCTTTTATTACATTTAAGGAGTTTTTTTCCCCTCGTTGGTCCGTTGTCACCAGAAGCAGAACAAGATTTACATTTTTTGAAAGTTTAGTTAGTTTAGTTAGTTTGCTTATGCTCCACAAACGTGTCATTAATCTCAGGTTTAACATCCTTCAACTCACAACAATCACATCTTTGGAGTTGAATAATGTCACCATTTTTTGAGACTTGCGTAAAAAGTGATTTAACTTTTGTTTATTTGTGCTGACAGAAGACGCTGAACTTCGTGTCACTTTTTGTTTCATGTGGATAGGTCCAGTCATTACAGAGACATAAACCATACCTCTGACACGAACACAAAGCTCTTCTGTGGTTTTCTGACCTGCTCCAGCTCAGTGCTAAACTGTAACAGTTCTGAATGTTGTGACGTGACTTTAATAATCTTATGATAAAAGCAGCTCTAGTTAGACTGCCAAATTGTATATAGTCTAAGTCTATTTTATTCTTAATTGTATTCATGCCTTCTTTTATATATTTTGCTACTATTTTATTCATGTTTTATGTTGCACCTTGTTGTGAATTTTGTACAATGGAAATACACCTATTCTGCTTCTGATTTGCAAGCCATTTACAATGCTAATGTTAGCTTTGCAAATTAGCTTCAGTTAAAGGGGAACTATGTCACATTGAGGAAAATCTTTGATACAAACATAATTCCTATAAACACAGACAGGTATTTTAGGTGAATTAAAGAAAAATGTTCTACGCATAAATATTCCTCATAATAATTGTGCTCATAAGTACATCTATTTTATTTTCGCTCTGGACCAGAATAAAATGTTTGCCATTAGATGTCACAATAATGTGATTCCAGCAGCCAATGGGATTATTTTTATTTATTTATTTGATTTATTTGACAGGGACAGTGTACAGGAGCATTAATCACAAGAATATGAAAAGATGCTTTGTACCAGACTTTAGCTCTCCGAGCTCATTTCCATTTGCAGTCCCTGCTCCAAACCAGGAAGTGTGTGCTTAGGTGAGCAGGCGTGTCCTCAATGTACTGCCTGCTGTGGTGAGCCTCTGTCTGTGGATCAACACGTCCAGCTGACCTCTGACCCTGCCACTCACTGCCCGGGAGAGCAGGTCCTGGCAGGCTCTAACCCCCTGGACTCTTCAAATACAAGTGTTCGTCCACATGTTTAAATACAAGTGTTCGTCCACATGTTTAAATACAAGTGTTCGTCCACATGTTTAAATACAAGTGTTTGTCCACATGTTCAAATACAAGTGTTCGTCCACATGTTTAAATACAAGTGTTCGTCCACATGTTTAAATACAAGTGTTCGTCCACATGTTTAAATACAAGTGTTCGTCCACATGTTTAAATACAAGTGTTCGTCCACATGTTTAAATACAAGTGTTCGTCCACATGTTTAAATACAAGTGTTTGTCCACATGTTTAAATACAAGTGTTCGTCCACATGTTCAAATACAAGTGTTCGTCCACATGTTTAAATACAAGTGTTTGTCCACATGTTCAAATACAAGTGTTTGTCCACATGTTCAAATACAAGTGTTCGTCCACATGTTTAAATACAAGTGTTTGTCCACATGTTTTCCTCCACTTTCAGAGCCCAGAGCACAGTTTACTGTTGCAGTAAAGTTAACAACTAACGTTTTCACCCCAAGAGCAGCTTATACAAGTGTGAAGAACAGAACTGTCCATCAGCAACAAGAACGTGGAATAAAAGCAGGACACATGATGTTACAACAAAGCTAGCTCCAAGAGCACAAAGCAGGAAAAAAAACAAACATAGAAAGTGAAAGTACATTTCTACAAGACATCACATGGAAGTCACAAACACAGGTTCCAGCCCGTGTCCATATTCCGACTGTCTCACTCCTCTCTCCCATTTCATCCCACAGCTGTCCTGTTAAAGAAAGAAAAATCATTTTAACGAAAAGGAAAAGCTCAGTGGACAAACAATGAGGCAAAACCAGATATATTTTACAACTGAAAATGAGGCGAAACCATTCTTAAAACACTGTCCAGAAGACTACCTTTGAAACTTTGCAAGATTATTCTGTATATTACACAGCACACACCTGGAGAATAATGTAGAGCAAGTCTGCGATTTCTTTTTGTTGAAGGCTGGTGTGTGTGGTTTGAATCGTGAGCTCTGGGACAGCAGCAGTGCCTGGCTCAGATGAGATGCACTACTGAAGCCGCTGCCTCTAAATAACCACATTCCATCAACTGGATGAGGAGCCGCTCCAGCTCAATCAGGGCCTCCATCCATCTCATTTACTTTCAGCTCCACTTCTGTACATACTTTATATTGTATGTTTAGCTCCACTGTCCACTGGCCCTCTCTTTTAAAGGAGAGATTTACTCTTTATTAAGAGCTGAATCTTTAGGGTCGGCTCATTTGATTTAAGAACTGAAAGGATTTGGGGTGCCTCATTGTCAAACTGCAAAAAAGGACAAAGTAGGTATTTAAAGCTCTCACTAACCCTTTAAAACATATCTGGTGTTCGATTGCATCATTTTTGGGCACATTACTAGTACTAGAACAGCTCTTTTGGACGGAGAATAGAGGAACGCACACAGGAAATGATTGCACAAGGCGTTTTCTTGTGTTTTAAAATGCTGTGGTCTGATTTTTTTCCACAAAGTGCTGCTACATTTAGGTCCGTCACATTCATTCTATCTGGGTGTTTTTCAATAAATTATAGCTGGAACAACAATTGGTCCCGTTCGATATTAATGTGAAGGTTATGGAACACTTTACAGTCCCTTCTACATTTGACCCATCCTTCAGTGCCGCCGGGTCCAGGAGCCTGCTCTGCACCTCCTGCTCTGACACGTCACCTCCAGCTGTGATACTTCACCTCCTGCTCTGATACTTCACCTCCTGCTCTGATACTTCACCTCCTGCTCTGATTCTTCACCTCCTGCTCTGATACTTCACCTCCTGCTCTGATACTTCACCTCCTGCTCTGATACTTCACCTCCTGCTCTGATACTTCACCTCCTGCTCTGATACTTCACCTCCTGCTCTGATACTTCACCTCCTGCTCTGACACGTCACCTCCAGCTGTGATACTTCACCTCCTGCTCTGATACTTCACCTCCTGCTCTGATACTTCACCTCCTGCTCTGATACTTCACCTCCTGCTCTGATACTTCACCTCCTGCTGCTACTTCACCTCTTTTTTTTTTAGAACTTAAATTTTTTATTAATCGTTTTGGAAACAGCAGAGCAAAACAACTTACAGTGAAACATTACAAGCAAACATCAGTCACATCCTAAGGCAGCAAAGCACACACATTTTTCCATACAATGCCTATGTCACATTTATACCACACACATATTAATAAGTAAGGCAACATAACCCAACCCAAGGTTCACTCCCCATCCAATTTGTGGATTACATTAGTAAAGCCTCGACAGGTTTCCATCGCACCTTAAAGATGTCTTGTTTCAGCCGTAGTAAAAAAGTGATCTTTTCCATTTGGTAGAGTTCTTTTACTTTTTGAATCCAGGCATTAAGTGATGGTGGCTCCGATTTCAACCAGTTTATTGTGATACATTTCAGAGCCGCTGAAAAAAGTATATTTAGGAGATATGCTTCACCTCGCCCTTGTACACTTTGGGGAATGATGCCGAGTACAGCCACTGTAACGACTTTTGGTATCGCAGCTTGAAGAATCTGGCGAATTGCCTTGTACACCTCTTCCCAGAAACAGTTTAGGACATGACCAGAAGATGTGTGTATGGTTAGGCAAAGCTGTGCCACAATTTCTCCAACATAAACTTGGTACATTAGGGTTCATTTTAGAAACAACATCTGGAGTTCGAAAAAATCTACTAATAATTTTCCATTTAAATTCCCTCCATGTATTTGAACTTGTGGTTTGGTGTGCCTGTATACATGCCTCTTTCCACATCTCGTCAGATATAGTTTGGGCCGCCTCTGCCTCCCATTTTTGTTTGGCCTGAATGGGTTTGTTTTGAGAAGTGGATACAAATATTTTATATAACCTTGTGATTAACTTTATATCTCCTTCTCTTTTTTGGATTTGTATAAATAATTCTTCAATTGCTGAAGGGTCCAAAATCTTTTTCCATTCTATATGAGATGTCAGAAAGGAGCGCAATTGTAAGTACCTAAAGAATTCATTTTTTTGAAGTTGAAAATGTTGCCTTAACTGCTCAAATGACATAAGGCCATCTTTATCAATTAACTGATGTATATAGACAAGTCCTCTATCAGCCCATTTTCGAAAACCCTTATCGACAGTACTTGGTGTAAAGGATTTAATATACCCAATACTTGTCAAAGTAGAAATCTTTGTTGGTAACTTAAATGCTACTCTAACTTTCTTCCAAATATCAAATGTGGTTTTAGTCCACCTTGATAAACCCTTAATTTGTACATTAACAAATGGGAATACGTGCAGTGGCTCAGAGCACATTGTCTGTTCTATGTTCAACCATCGTGTATGATCATCATTTAATAACCATGACATCAATGGTTTTAACTGTGCTGCCCAAAAGTAGTATTTTAAATTTGGAAGATTAAGTCCACCATCTTCCCTAAGTCTTTGGAGTGTTTTGTATTTTATGCGTGGACGTTTACCTTGCCAAATAAATTTAGAAATCAGTTTGTCTATTTCCTCAAATGTTGACCTGGGTATACCAATTGGTAGCATTTGAAACACATATAACAACCTTGGAAGGACATTCATACGAATGGTCTCAATGCGGCCGAGAAGGGACACTGGCAATGCCGACCAGCGGTCCAAGTCATTTTTTATGGCATTCAACATTTTCCCATAATTAGCATTAAACAGGTTATCTAAAGAATGGGGGATATATATGCCCAAGTACTTTATGCCCTCTCTAGGCCATCTGAAGCCACTATGTTTTTTCACCTCCAAAGGAATACTCCCACAGACATCCATTGCCTCGGTCTTATCTACATTTATTTTATACCCAGAAAAGTGACTATATTCCGAAATAATTTTCAGCAAGCAGGGGACTGTTGTAGATGGCTCTGTAAGATATAATAGGATATCATCGGCATAGAGTGATATTTTATGTATTTCTTTGCCAACTGACACTCCTTTAATATTTTCATCATCCCTAATGAGCTGGGCTAATGGCTCAATGCTGATAGCGAATAGCAAAGGCGATAATGGACAACCTTGTCGACATCCGCGCTCCAAGTTAAACCTGGCTGATCTGAAACCATTAACTCTAACAGAGGCATGAGGTGAAGAATAAATTGTTTCTATCCAATCAACAAATTTAGGGCCAAATTTAAATCTTTTTAGAGTTTGAGTTAGGTATTTCCATGACACCCGATCGAAAGCCTTCTGAGCGTCCAGTGATATTACTGCGGTCATGGATTGGCTCTGTTTTTGATAAGATACAATATTTAATAACCGGCGTAGATTATTCCCATAATGCCTTCCAGTTATAAATCCAGTCTGATCTGGGTGTATAATTTCAGTGATTATGCTATTCAAACGGCGTGCCAATATGGCTGTCAAAATACGGATATCGCCATTCAGCATAGACAATGGCCTGTATGAACCACAGTCCGTAGGGTCCTTGCCTTCTTTATGCAAGACCACTATTGTAGCATCTGACCAAGATGGAGCCATTGTTTTGGTTTCTAAAGCATATCTATAAGCATCTAGAAGAAGCGGAGTGAGTACATCGCAGAAACATTTATAAAATTCATTTATAAATCCATCTGGCCCCGGGCATTTATTATTTTTGAGAGATGTAATAATCTGTTTTATTTCCCATTCTTCAATTGGTTCATCTAATTCAATAGATGAGGTATCAGACAGTTCAGAAACTTTGACGTTCTCCAAATACCGTGCTATGCCAATCTCATCAGAACATGTGTCAGTGTCTTGATACAGGGCCTTATAAAATTTAGCAAAAGCTTCTGAAATGTCCTTTGGTTTAACCATGGTTTTGTTTCCCATTTTTATCTTTTGGATAATACTGGATGATTGTTGTTTCCTAAGTTTAAAGGCCAAAAGCCTACTTGCTCTATTCCCATGTTCATAGAACTGTTGTTTGGCAAACCGCAAGTTTCCTTCAACCTTTTCGGATAGTAAGTCTGTAAGTTCTCTTCGGGCAGTGTTAAGATCCTTCAAAGAGTCTGATGTCATCCCGTGTTTATGTTTATGTTCTAATTCCTTAATTTTACTCTCTAATTCTATTTGTTTAGCCACTTTACGTCTTTTTTTAGCTGAGGCATAGGATATAATGCTACCACGTAAATAAGCTTTTGCACAGTCCCATAGGACAATGGGGGATGTATCTGGTGTTTTATTCAAATCTAAATAATTCTTAAGCTCAGTATTAATAAGTGCAATAAAATCTTTATCATTAAGGAGAGAGGCATTCAATCTCCACTGCCTAGAGGACAAAGCCATACCTATATCCCACTGGAGGGCAACAGGAGCGTGGTCTGAAATTGTGATGGGCATTATTGAAATGTCATCAACTCTATGCAACTCAGTTTTAGAAGTAAAAAAGTAATCAATTCTTGAATATGATGCATGTCTATTGGAATAAAAAGTGAAATTTTTCTCTTTGGGGAATTTGGAACGCCATACATCAACAAATCCAGCCTCAGCGGACAAATATTTAAGTGTTTTACCCATTTTAGAAATGGGGGTTTTAGATAAAGGTTGCCTGTCTTGATGTGACATTACACAGTTAAAATCTCCCCCCATGAGTAAGAGACCAGAACTGTGCTCTGCGATCACATTAAATAGGGACTTTATAAACCCTGGTTGGTCCTCATTTGGCGCATAAACGTTGACAAATGAAACAGAAATACCATCAATTAGCCCGTTTACCAGTATGAATCTGCCCTCTGTGTCTTTATGAACCAATGTTTCTGTAAAATTAACTTGTCTATGTATCAATATTGCCACACCTCTCCTCCTACCTGAACAATGAGATGAATAATACACTTTATCTGCCCAGGACTTCTTCAATTTGAGGTGCTCTTCATCTGACAGATGTGTTTCTTGTAAAAGTGCTACCTGGCATCTAGCGTGTTTAAGTTGAAGTAATATTTTTTTTCTTTTGATTGGGCCATTAAGTCCCTTCACGTTATAACTTATGATTGATAAAGCACTCATGGGTTACAGAGACAGGAGAATCAGAACGGAGAATCGGAAGCATCGCTTCGGAGGCAAATGCGGCCAGGTGGCAAGAAGGCAAGATGGGTTGGGGTTGAAGCATCCTAAAATATGGCATAATGTTGCAATGTATGAGTCATCATGATCTAATTGTAAGTTGTCCTGATACTTGACACCAAAATCACAGCATACAACAATAAAGAGCTCTGTTGTTCCATTATAGTAAATTGGGACCCCGGGGAACAAGGGGACCAGAACGCAAAACAAAACAAAATTAACAACACATAGGTCGAACGCAGTGCAAAAAAGTGGGTTTAAGTCCCTAGCCACTATGATAAGTAGCGAAAAACACAGTCCTCAGATCGCAGGCTGTGTATACCTAAAAAACAGAAAAAATGGTAATAATAAGCCAAGAGAAGAGAGAAAAAAAAAAAGATCAAGATCTAGCTCAGGCTCCTGCAGGTAGGTCCATAATTGAACGACTAAGGCATTTGCCACTCAGACATTCAGCCTCCCATTTTTACACAATTTTACATACATTTACAGGGAGGAAGATGATATTGACATATAGTATTACGTTTGTTTTTACCAAACAACAGGGGAAAATACCCGGATATAGCCAACATGTGCATACAAAGACAGCAGTTCACAATCCAAGCAGCAGTTTCAGAGTACCTTTAAGGCTCAGTCGCAGCAGCAGAGGAAAGAATGTTGTCCCGGACGAAATCCATGGCCTTTTTGGGGTCTTGGAAATCCTTACTGACGCTCTTGTGTGTGATGCGGAATTTGGCTGGATAAAACAACCCAAAACGCACATCGCTCCGTCCACGTAAGGCTTTACGCACGTCTGTAAACGCAGCACGGGCTTTGGCGACAGCGGTGGTGTAATCCGGAAAAATTGAGATCTTCTTGCCATTATAGGTCAGCGGGCCATTCTCCCTTGCTTTTCTCAAAATGTCCACAGCGTCCCCATCATAATGTAACTTGGCGATGATCACTCGGGGACTGACATCTCCCAGGTTCTTGGTTGCGATTGAGCGGTGCGAACGGTCAACTTTCACGTCTCGGTCCAAATGTAAAGCTTGTCGAAGTATTCTAGACACCTCTTTTGGACTGCTGGAATTTGGTTGTTCGTCAATGCCCAAAATGCGTATGTTTCCGCGCCTCATTCTTCCTTCCAGATCGTCACATTTTTCCCGTAAAAACTTCACTTCACGTTTGAGGTCCTCAGCAGTAGACTGGAGTGTGGTCACCTCATCTGACCACACAGATAGCCCATTTTTTACATCCACAACGTCAGTTTCAATGGTGTCCAGTCGGGATCTCAAAGCGGTGGTATTGTTTGCAATTTCAGCCCGCACGGTCTGCAACTCTGACTTCAACTCGTTAAGGTTGTCAGCTAGTGCCCTCTTCAATTCTTCACGAATTATTTGAGATAAATCATCTTTCAGAGAAACGAGAACCTCAGCTTTGATGTCTTCGACCACGTCGGGACCCTGTGATGATTCCACCTCCTCTGCAGCGTGTTGTCTCGTGGCGGGCCTCGCTGTTAGCTTTTCGGTAGCATCAAACTTGTATTTTCGAAGTTTGTCCGCCATCACGGTAAAGTATTGGAGTACCTGATTCGCTGGGGTCTATCGTTGTTAAAAAAGCACGGCCAAGTAAGGTTTTACTCAAGATATGTCGTTTTTTAAAGTGAAATTCTTAAAAATCTGCAGGAGCTCTGAAATACACGTCTTCACTCCATCTTGGCTCACCAGCGCCCCCCGCTACTTCACCTCTTGCTCTGATACTTCACCTCCTGCTCTGATACTTCACCTCCTGCTCTGATACTTCACCTCCCGCTCTGATACTTCACCTCCTGCTCACTGATACTTCACCTCCTGCTCTGATACTTCACCTCCTGCTCTGATACTTCACCTCCCGCTCTGATACTTCACCTCCCGCTCTGATACTTCACCTCCCGCTCTGACACGTCACCTCCCGCTCTGATACTTCACCTCCCGCTCTGATACTTCACCTCCCGCTCTGATACTTCACCTCCTACTCTGATACTTCACCTCCCGCTCTGATACTTTACCTCCAGCTCTGATACTTCACCTCCCGCTCTGATACTTCACCTCCTGCTCTGATACTTCACCTCCTGCTCTGATACTTCACCTCCTGCTCTGATACTTCACCTCCCGCTCTGATACTTCACCTCCCGCTCTGACACGTCACCTCCCGCTCTGATACTTCACCTCCTGCTCTGATACTTCACCTCCTGCTCTGATACTTCACCTCTTGCTGATACTTCACCTCCTGCTCTGATACTTCACCTCCTGCTCTGATACTTCACCTCCTGCTCTGATACTTCACCTCCTGCTCTGATACTTCACCTCCCGCTCTGATACTTCACCTCCTGCTCTGATACTTCACCTCCTGCTCTGATACTTTTATTACCATTATTACCATTTATTAGTTGAGGATAGTAGAAAAGTAGATGATTTTTATATGTTGTAAAATGCAGAATGTATATATTACAAACGTAATAAAAACAGACATTGCAACAATCCATTGTTATCCATTTGTTTGAATTCATTTCATTTGTCTTTTCCACAAGTAAAAAGGCGCTAGGGGAGGCTCAGAACTTGCCTGGAAAATCCAGAACAAGATCTCTCTGTCCACACAGATCAATATCTGTCTGGTCACTCCTCTCCGCAAATTTGGATGGGCGTGATTGACAGGGAGATTAGCCAATCAGGGACCTGCATGGTCCGTCTATATCAAAACAAACATGGCTGCTCACGAGGAAAAAAGAAAGGCAAAAAATATCACGGACGGAAAAACATCTGAAATTTCTGCAGAATCAAAGAGTGACGCACAAAACTCTGTTCTAAAGCAGTGGTTCTCAAACTTTTTCAGTCGCGACCCCCAAAATAACAATAGTTCACATTCGCGACCCCCAAACACAAAAAATAGGTGACACGCAAAGTGATAAATTAGCCTTATATCAAATGCTTGATTTTATTTTTTAGTATAGACCTAGAAAAATCAAATCAAATCAATTAATTTTTCTAATGCCCAAAATCACAACAACAGTTGCCTCGATGGGCCACAGGTAAAAGCAGTTCAGATAACTGTTCCACAACAACAGTTGCCTCCATGGGCCAGCAGTTCAGATAACTGTCCCAGAATGCCCCTGTCCTTTGACCCTCCTTCAGGAAAAACTACAAAAAACCCCATGGGAAAAAGTAAAAACCTCGGGGAGAACCACAGTGAAGGAGAGATCCTACTCCCACGGACGGACAGGCTGCAGATGAACTAGGACTGACATCCACTTGGACTGTGGAGCCAGAACAACTCAAGAGGGAGGTGGCTTTAAAGAGCGGACGAGGAGCAGTCCACCCAGTGTAGAGAAAGCTCCCCCAGCATTGGAATGGTTCATCTAAAGTAGAAGGAGTTCGTCCAGGCAGACGAGGTGTGGCTAATCCAGCTGTCCAGGCGGGTGGCGCATAGATCGTCCAGTGTAGAGATCGATCCTCCAGACAGATGGGGGTGGGGGGGTCGTCACTGGAGCAGCCGCCGCAGTGCCTGAAACAGTCTCCACTCCCCGGGGGAAGTGGAGAGAAAGAGAAACATGTGAACAGCAATGAACAGACTACAGTTGAAGTAATATTAAATATTGTTGATAGGTAAAGTAGGAAGAACCAGAGGATAGTGTTCAAGCTGCCATACTTCCCCCAGCAGAATTGCTCCAAGGGCAGCATAGCTAAAACTGTAGGTTTTTATTTCTGTTCCTAACTGGCCTGACCATAAGCTATTTCAAAGAGAAACGTTTTGAGCCTGGTCTTCAATGTAGAGACTGTGTGGCCTCTTTTAGATGAACAGGGAGCTGGTTCCATAACACAGGAGCTTGGTAGCTAAATGCTCGACCTCCTACTGTGCTTTTAGAGACTCTGGGGACTAACAATAGTCCAGCATTTTGAGAACGAAGAGCTCTGTTTGGATGGTACGCTACTATTGCATCTTTGAGGTAGGATGGGGCCATATTGTTTATAGTTTTATAAGTCAGGAGGAGGATTTTAAATTTGATTCTAAACTCAACAGGAAGCCAGTGAAGAGACTCCAACACTGGTGAAATATGATCTCTTTTTCTAGTACCTGTTAATAATCTTGCTGCTACATTTTGAACCAGTTGAAAGCTTCTTATAGAGCTTTTAGGACACGCTATAAGCAGGGCGTTACAATAGTCTAATCTGGATGTGACAAATGCATGGATGAGTTTTTCGGCATCATCTCTGGGCAGGATTTTTCTAATTTTGGCTGATGTTACGCAGATGAAAGTAGGCTGTTTTACAGGCTTGATTTATATGTGCTTTGAACAAGAGATCTTGGTCAAATAGGACCCCAAGGTTTCTTACAGTAGAGCTGGGGGCTACAGTGATATTGTCCAGAGAAACTATCTGGTCAGATAAGGAGTCTCGCAGGTGCTTAGGGCCCAGCAGAATGACCTCGTTTTTTTCAGGGTTAAGGAGCAGATAATTAAGAGTCATCCAAGTTTTTATGTCTTTCACGCAGGCACTAAGTCTGTCTACTTGATGGGTCTGATCAGGTTTCATTGATAAATACAGCTGTGTGTCACAGCAGTGGAAGTTAATGCCATGCTTTCTGATGATCAGACCTAAGGGCAGCATATAAAGTGTGAACAGAACTGGACCGAGTACTGAACCCTGCGGCACACCGTAGGTTACTTTAGAACATGGGGAAGATCTCTGGTTTACATTAACAAACTGGTACCTATCAGATAGATAGGATTTAAACCAGCTTAGGGCGGTTCCACTGACACCTATATCACATTCTAACCTCTGCAGTAGAATGTTGTGGTCGATGGTGTCAAACGCTGCGCTGAGGTCCAACAGAACCAGGATTGAGACCTGTCCATCATCAGCAGCTAATAACAGATCATTTGTGACTTTAACTAGTGCAGTTTCAGTGCTGTGGTATGCACGGAACCCTGACTGAAAAACTTCAAATAAATTATTGTCCTGCAGGTGGCGACAAAGCTGTTTAATCACAACTCTTTCAAGGATTTTAGAGACAAAGGGAAGATTAGAAATAGGTCTATAGTGACTTTGATTGGCCGACAAATAGGAATCTACATTCACCACTGCATTTGAAGGTGTCAAGCCTTGTTTAACACTATTGTATACATTTTTCCCCATCATCTGGAGACCCCCAGAAATCATTTTGTGACCCCCATTGGGGTCCCGACCACTAGTTTGAGAACCACAGTTCTAAAACATAGATAACCAATGAACTCTTTGGGTTCACACTCGTCACAAAAATAAACACATCTGATTGCACGGTACGTTTTGGAACTGACTCGACACATGTCGGAGGGCGGAGTGACCAGACGCTCTTCGTAAAGACTTGAAGAAGTGTGTATTCTGGATCTCAGGCAGCTCAGAGCAGGAAGTGCATGTGGAGCCGAACTCCTGATTGGCTGAGGAAAGCATGTGCCTTCTAGGTCCCGCCTTAATGACTAAAGTTGGCATTCCAGAGACAGTTGGGAATTCCGGAGTGTCATGTTCAGTAACATGCACTGTCCTGACCAATAAATAAATATAAATACATAAATTACATTAAAATTAAAATGCCATAGTAATTTGTCTTGCAATGTGGTATTCTTTATTTCATAATATTATTTTATATTAATATTGTGGCAATACAGTGGCAGAGCGGCTAGACCTTCTGCCTCCCAATAAGGAGATCGCAGGTTCATCACACATCACACGATCTCTCTGGGTGGAGTCTGCATGTCCTCCCTGTGTTACCGTGGGTTCTCCGGCTCCTCCCACCGTCCAATCACATGCATGTGTTCATGTTAATTGGTAACTCTAAATTGCCCGTAGTGTATGAATGTGAGAGTGAATGATTATCTGTGAATGTCTGTGCCTCTGTGTCAGCCCTGTACTCACACACACACACACACACACACGCACACGCGCACACACACACACACACACACACACACACACACACACACATACACATAACAGACACACACAAACACACACACGAGAAGAAACGGGAGAGAAGAGGAGGGGGAGACAGAGGATGGGTGAAGGCAGAGGGGGCGGGTCCAGGTCCACACTTTACAGATACGATTAAAGCACACATTCTTGACCTCCATCTGAACTGAAATAGCGATATTTTTCAAGATTTCATGAATAAACATCAAATGATAAAAGTTTTTCGCAGCTTTTGCAAATTACCATTCAGTATCGATTAAACATTCATAAATCACAGACTACAACAGGTAGAAACTTCAAAAAACTTTTATCTGGGTTTTTATTTGGGTGTTTTATTTATTTTACAAAGTAAACCTGGTCTTATTTGTAATATATTGATGGAAGTTCAAAGGTTGTGTAACTTAACGGTCCTATAAATGACTCTACAGCAGTAACAAAAATGTCAAATAAATGCCTGGCAGGTCATGAATGTTAAAACAGTTGAGTCTTTTGTGAGTGAAGCGAGACCACAGCTGCTCCTCCATCTCCTGCTCAATGAAGCAACAGTTCAAACCCAAAAAAAAGTGCATTTGTAAAGGTATAATACAATTCAATACAAATGTTTTGCACTATTGTTCTATTAAATTAAAATGCCATTAGTTTTAAGCATATTTAAGTGTAATTTGTCTGGAAAAACATTTTTCAACTGTGTTATAGTTTGTGGGCTTTAAAATGCATCATCATTTCAGTTAAAGTTGCTTTTATGGCTCCAAATGACTGAAAATACAACATCAGAAGGACACCTCTCTGTGACTTTAAACCACACACCTGACCATGAATCATTTCTCAGTAAACAGGATGAATCAGAGGGGAAGGGGCGGAGCTCCAGGCACAGGCGTGACTTAAGTTTCACTTTTAGAGTTTAGAGCAGTTCCTCCCGGAAGTGTTCAGCTCACAGAGGCTCAGACGCAGAGACTGAGATGGCGACATACCCGAAAGAAAACCAACATCTGACTTTGGCAGAACTAAATGATGAGTTCAACAGCAACTATCTGTCAAAAATTTCCCCTGGACATCAATACTCCATCCCAGATTATCCCAGACCAGAGATTCATGCGACTCATCTGAGCCACAGCACTGATCGGACGGGTTTACAGGGAATCAGAGCAGACCGAGGGTTCATGGATCCAGAGGGGGACAGTGGACTGGTCTGGTTCAGTCTGACGGTCACTCCTGAAGACCTGAGCGACGCTGAGACCAGGAACATGAAGATAGTCCATCCTGGCGGGATCGAAGAGGACTTTACACCAACGGAGGATGAGGAAGAGAGGGGCAGGGTAGAGAGAGGGCTCCTCACACGGTTTGCCACGTCTCCTGCCTTCTTGTCCAGCTCCAGGTACGGCTCGTATCGTTTCACCTTTGACCTGAGGGACGTCCTGGACCGGTACAGCGAGCAGGTGAGAAACACTGTGTCCTAATGTCATTTTACTATAAACACCAGTCTCACATGAATTGTTCATATCGGGGGTTTAGTTTAGTTGATTAATAAAGATACTTTAAGTAAGTTAAATGGGGTAGACATTATATAGAGCTATTGTATTTTATTTTTATTTTATATATATCTTATACTGTTTTAAGACTTAATGTCTCTACGGATCGGTTGCACATGTAACAAAAAGAATTTCCCCTTGGGGATAAATAAAAGTAATTCTGATTCTGATTCTGATTCTGCAGTTCTGTAGTGGACAGGCCCCTGTCATGAGAATGTGGAAAACCGAGTTGCACAAACAGGAAGTGATGTATGTAGTGCTGGTCCACAGTCCGTGCCATAACGAAAGGTTCTCACAGCACCCTCTGCTGGTGGAGACCCCACACAGCATCTGTGCGTTCAGAGAAGAGCCAGAGCCACACTTCATCTGGAGACCACAGGCCATGTGTGAGACACACAGGTAACACATATGCAACAGACACAACAAGCCACAACACACACCATCACATGACCCGTCCAACAAGGCTACAGGAAATAAACATGTAAAGCTCAGCACTGGAAATAAGTTCTGGTCTGGTCTGTTGGTAACTATTAACAGTAAGAAATATTTTAAATTGTTTTTCTATGTAGAGATTTCTCTGTAGGCTCAGAGTATCTCTCTCTCTCTCTCTCTCTCTCTCTCTCTCTCTCTCTCTCTCTCTCTCTCTCTCTCTCTCTCTCTATATATATATATATATATATATATATATATATATATATATATAATAGTTCTGTCAAACTGCTGTAAAATGTGTTCTGTTTCTTTCAGATTTGAGCTGGAGAGGACTGGGGACAACAGTCTGTCTGCCTCTGCGGGATACGCTGAGTATTATGTGTGGGATCATGTGACTCTGGCTCTGGTCGTGGATGATAAGGTACTATCACCATTCTCTAATCCACTGTACACATCAACCTTTTTTTGAGACACAGCACACTTTATAGGTTGAAAATAAACCATGGTACACCAAATCATACCTTTTAGTAAAAAAGAAATTTGGTCTAAAATGTGGCATATCTGTCACAGACACACGTCTGTATCTGTACCATTGTTTGGCTCTTTCAGTTTGGAAATATTAACTGTTTAGCTTTCTTTCTTGGTGCAGCAGAGGTTTGCTCAGGACCAGTGGCAGCTGGTGGTATATTTTTTTAGGGGTGCGGATTATAAAACATCAATAAGAAATAAAAATAAAACGTTATAGTTAAGCTTTGACTCTGGGTCTGAAAGCAGATGCTTAGCCCATTACGCTATGCATCCACATATGATGTGCTGTTGCAATGATGTTACTTACCTTCTCATTCCAGAACCTCCACAAACATGTCTTATATGATTAAGTGATTTCTGTATTTTACATTTGTACACACGAGGTTGAAGATTAGAATTTAAGGTGAAATATTCTTCACAGACGGTAGAAAAATGTGGAAAAGCAGAGTCTGTGACTAAAGGCAGGTCAGAGCTGCAGCTGAATCTCAACAAGTCAGAACTATGACAGAAATATGACAGAAATACGCAAATCCCAATCAGTGTACTCAGGTGCGCTCCTGTCTCCGCACGAAGGCAGTCCTTTAGGGCTGTGATGTAATCTAAGGCAGAATACTTGAGTCGCTCCTCCCTCCGTCTCCAAAGGTCCAGCTCACACACACACTCCTTCTGAGCCACAGACTTAGCGCACGCAGTGGGCAAACAAATGAACTAAATAATGTACTAAGATTATGTTTAACATTATTAAAATGTATACTATGTAGACACGCTTATATTGAACATAGATGGATATTAAACATAGAGTCAAATAAATAAAATAAAACAAATAAAATTATTTTTTTATTTTAATTTTTTATCTGGGTCAAGTCGGGGTGGGGCGCACCTCTCTTGACCAGCCACTACTGCTCAGGACTCTCCAATGTGTTTAATTATTCAGTTAAATCCATGTGTGAATCTGTTTAAACTAAACTAAAATATATTTTTTCAAGGCAAACCTCAAGACACTCTAGTGTTCCCCGGAACACTGGCTGAAAATCAAGGCTCACACCATATAGTTTTAATGACTGTGTAACGAGTCACACTAATGATAGACACTGCAGGTAAATATAGAAATGTAAAGATATCAATTTGAAACTTCTCCTGTAGTTTACTCACATAACATAAGAAAAAAAACATATTAGAAGTTTCTCATAATGTAATATTTACATACAGAAATTGCAGTTTTGAGACTTTTCAATCTCAAAAATGGGCAGAACCAGGTTTAAATTTCTTTTGTACACATCCACATACCTATTACATTCTTGAGTAAACTAGATCTGACTGAAAATTGGCTTCATTTTTTGGATATAATCAGATGTGAACAAATCCTTGTGTCCATTTAGTCAGAATCTTGTTGAGTCCAGATTGTATAGTTTGGTGCAGCAGCTGCTTTAAGGCTCATCTTTATGACCTGAGGGACAAACTTGTATTTGGAGAAAACAATGTCCAGAGAAATCTATGGATGAAGTGGATTCAATGGAAGAATAAAACATCTGTCGGAGCAGAATGGACATGTTTGTTGTTTCCACATGAAAGTCGATATGTTGAGAGAGACACCTTAAATGCATATTATTATAAACCACTTTGGAGTGAAATAATCTTAGACCTAGCTTGGACAACGAGGATCCGTGAGCTACAACTGCTTAACGCACAGATCCTTGCTGTGTAATGCATTTACGCCGCAGACTGAACAACTGTGTGTGAGTGTCATGCGTGTTAGCTCTGTCTGTGTGTAACATGAAGCTGGTTTCCTCACAGCAGTAGCCATTTTTCCTTATTGACCGCATTAGACTTTGCCATAAAATATCTCAAAGGTAAATGCACACCTGATGATTTCTCTCACTGACTTGACATCATTGTATTCCAGCAAAAATACGCATTTTAACAAAATTCATTTTAGCTGCTCACCATCTGTATTAAATATTATTGGCTGATGGAATGTGAAGTCATGTGAACTCAACCCCTTCTGGAAAGCACAAACTGATGAAATGTCTTTCTTTGTTTTGTTCAACAGTGTGTGATCCCCGTCTGTATCAGTGATAAACGTGAGCGTAGCTTCATGTGACGCTTGAAATCTGGTTTTATTTGGTTTAAGTACAAACTAAATATTTATCAAAGTCTTAGACTATTTGTTATCAGACTTGAGCAGCTCTTTCACATTTCACTCACAACTGACTGGGTGTGTTTTTGCCACTCACTGCTAAAATTCATGTTGTGATGTCATCTGCATAAACTCTATGGGATTGTTAAAGTCTATGTGACAGGTTAGACACACATTTCACTAAAATGTAGTGAAAATGATTATATTTAAGATTTGATTAACATTTTGGCTATTTGTCCACAGTTTGACCGTTTGGTGGTTGCACATGAGCACAGATATGACATAGTTAGAGCTAATTCCACAACTGTTGCCTGTGGGGTGTAACCGTGACTAAACACTGAACACATCTTGCCCGGTTAACTGGCATGTTTCATTTTTTCGCCTTGTTTAGTATGTTGTAATACACAATTGCTCCACCAGAGGGCGCCCAAGCGAGCACCCTCATGCAACTGTAACGTCTGAGTGAAAACAAGTTTCTGAAATCACCAAATTAGTGGAATTATCCCATAAAGACAGAGCAAAGCTGAGATACAGCAGTATTTCTGAACTAATATTAATCTTACACGGTTTATTTAACTTGGATTTAGTGAAAAAACAGACACCTTTTTCCTCAGACGGAAAACTGTCGAGCTTTCACCTGCCCAAGCCAAGGTAAGTGGCTAACGTTCGTGACTTTACAACATGATGCCTAAAAAAGAGTGCTTTATTCATCATCACTACAACAGCGTTTGTTGGAGCTTTCATTCAGTCGTGCTGTGGACAGATCAAAGACCTGTCGCTGCTCTGTGTTCTCGGACCTAATGCACTGAGGTCTACTAGGACTCCAACAGGGGTCAAGGTCAAGGTCAAGCTTATTTATAAAGCACATTTACTAAACAGCCATCACTGCCCCAAAGTGCTGTACAGTTCAATTATGGCACAACAATAATAAAATGTATATACTGTAGACAATAAAATAGATCAAAGAATGGGCATAAAAATGTTCATCTCATCTTGAGTTAAAAGCCAATGCAAAGGAGTCTTTAAAAGAGATTTGAAGCTCTCAACTGAAGTGGCTTTTCTAATGTTGAGAGGAAGCGCGTGCCACAGTCTGGGACGTGCTCTGGAGGCGCTCTGTGGCCTCTGCTCCTGAGCCTGGACCTGGGGCAGGCCGATGCTGTTGTTGGTTTGATGACGCGCCGCTGGTGCGCAGGAACGCATGGTTTACTTTGTGGAAAGGACAGCGTGAGTGAGAAAAGTACAGGGAAATGATCAGATATCCCTGCCTCACAAATTTCTGTGTAACCCAAAATTTGAACTAAAAACCTTGTTAACACAACTGCACAGGGCTCCAACGATGCGTGTTACCTAGCAACCATACTGTAAGGGCCAAAATCCACATAAATTACATTTGAAGATTTGACAAATAATAATAATAATACCCCAAAACACCTTAATTTTGTTGAATGACCGTTTAAACTCTCACGTGTCAGTGAATTGCATGGACCCATTAAAAATCTGGATAGGGTATTGCTTGTCATGAGTAGCCCCCAGTGGCCACATTGGAACTGCAGCGAAACAATCCTAGTCCAGAAAGCATTTTCCCATAAAACGCAATGTAAAAACAAACTGCACATGTTCGGCTGACAGGCTCCTACAACTTTCACTAAAGTTGGATTTTGTGACAGTATTTACCTTTTTTTCAGATCATGTCTTTTTCTGCTTTGGCTACGCATGCTCTTGCGCTGATTGGTCAGAGCGGTCACATGGTACTCCTCCAGAACTGCACATGTTCGGTGGACTGTGAACTAGCGAGCTGCTAAAGGCTAAACTGGCGAAATGTGCTAATGAGCGCCGTCATTGGTTTAAATCAAATCAAATCAAATCAATTTATTTTTATAATGCCCAAAATCACAACAACAGTTGCCTCGATGGGCCACATTAAAGCACAGAACTATAATAAAACCTGGAAGATGAATCCAAAATGGCGCCCTGTTTATCCCTATGGCGTGAGCTCATTGGCGCATGACCCCAAAAAAATGTCTTATTCCGCATTTACTTCCTGATACGGAGGCTGACATCTTTGCTTTACTTCCTGATGCGGAGGCTGCCATCTTTGCTTTACTTCTTGATACGGAGGCTGCCATCTTTGCTTTAGGGCGCCACGTGACGATAATCCCCCATGATGCTTTGAGTGACGTGAACGACCACACAGCTGCAAGTTTTTGTGGTAACGTTAGCTTGTGTGATTGTAATTGTATTCTTCATGTTAGACACACGTGAAGCGTCTGAAATGAAATAAAATACAACTTACAGGTGTCTCTAGTCGAGCCTTTTCCACGAGCTTCTGTTTGTATCGTCCGACGCTCGTTCACGTGACTCACACATGTTTGCAGTGACGTCACTTCATATAAAAACGGTTATTTCAGTGATTTTAGAAACGGTAGAAAAGAACATTTCCTTCTATTTTATTTAAATACCGATAATAATTCAGTACTGTCTGCAATTATAATGGGCAATTTTAGAAAAAGGCTTGTCCCAAGAGGCTGCAGTACCTCGCACGACCACTAATCCATCTGGGACCACAGACAGAGGGGGCGTACCTTATCCAGTTAATTTAATACATCCATGGTTTAAAGCGGCGGAAATTGTCCATCACCGGACCATCCATTTTCAAGCTCAGCACTACTTCCTGTTATTTTATATTTTTATTTTCTAAATCTCTTCACAAATTGCAACTTCACAGATGTGCCCTCCCACAGGACAAGTCATAATTATAGAACATTTTGAGAACCTGTCAAATAGACTTACATATTTCTTGCTTCCTGGTCCCAGATGCATCCTTTTTTTCTCCAACACAGTTCTGCCGAGACCAGGTTATCTTACCTTCCCCCAAACCCTAAACTTAATCTGCTCCTAAAAATCCTAAACCTAACCCCTAGTTGTGAAAATATATATATAAAAAAAAATTAAAAAAAAGAAAGAAACTTTTGCTAGCATAGGCACCAATGCAAAATGACGGTCAGCGGCATAAGTGGGTTGGGAAAAAAAGAAGCCTCTGAGCCGCATCTGTCGCTGATTGTAAACATATCTTTTATGCAATAAAGTCAAATCTGTGTTGTCCCAGCACAGATATATTGTAAAAGCATCTTTGTGAGGCCGCTGTGTATGTTAGCATGCTAGTTGTTGTTAGCTTTACAGTAACGGTAACCTCTGCTCGGAAAGTTGTGAAAAGCGCTTCATCACGATGAATAATTAGCATGCTCAGAGTGAAGTCGGTAAGTGAGCCATAACTTTGGACCGCTGCAAACTGTTGAAAATGAAGCAGCTCTGGTTTTCAGGTTTTTAAGATGGTAAACATCAGTAGAAATGCTGGGTCCTGCAGTAATGACTGTAGTAGTCGTTAAATGAGTTCACACATTTTTCAGTCAGACTCGGACAATGGTGCGATTCCTTTGTAGTGTTTTATCCAAATGACAGCTTTGTGTTTGTGTTTTGCAGGTGCTGCGTTTCACAGACCAGAATCTGTGGAGGAGCCTGAGGTTCTGTGAGAAGGGAGAACCCCCAGTCAACCCCAGAAAAGTGTTCCAGTCTTATGACGAAGCCAACAGAGCTGTGCAGGAGCTGTGGCCTGATTCAGGAAATCTGGAGAGGTTTAACCAGTCTCCTTTCCATATTGCTGCTCCAAATTAGAGATCAAATCACCATTGGCCTCTGGGCCGGAGATTCACGACATGCCACGTCAACACAATTTAGAATCATATTCACATGTGTATTTTTCTCTGCATTTATGAAAGTCTTGCTCCTCATCTTCTCTCTCTCACACTCAAACAGAAACTTTACTTTCTCCTAGTAACTCTGGATTTGTAATATTAACTGGATCGGGTCTTGTTAGCTTATGCCCCCAGTGGTCAGACCATTGGAACTGCAGTTGATGAAGAATATTTAAGCTTCACAAATGTATGAAACATTATAATGACAATATTTAAGAGTGTAACACCAAAGGCTTATTTTGCAGTGTTTAAGTTTTAGATAAAGCAAAGGCCTGTAGTTATTATTTTGTTTACAATGTTTCTTCTACTTTGACTTTTTATTAAAAAAAATATATATATATTGTAAAAACTCAGTGCATAGAAGAAGTCACTAGAGCAACATGTGCATTGGAGGCTCATTTAGGACGATACTGGAGGCTGTAGGCACAATCCTGGACATTTATTGCACTGTCACTTATGTGCCCTCATAGCCTGTACAGGTGTTAGGAATGTTTCTTCTCTGAAGGTTTTCGCTTTTGCTGATGTTTATTTGTTGTTTTTAATCTTTATTTTAACCTTTCAGGTTGTCCATCGATTGATTAATAATAAAACAAGGTTTTCTTTTAATCAAATTGTGTCTGTTGTTGTTTCATTAAGTGTGAAGATTTGACTAGTCACTTGGAAGGTCACAGGTTATTGTGTCTGAGAAATGGGAACACTGTGTCTCTTGCCTGATCGCCTGATGTGTGAGACAAAACCTCGGCCTTCATGTTCATTTTTATGTCTGATGTCTCCATTTCTGGGGTATTTAAGCATGTGTTTTATTATTGTTCGGGCTCCTTTTTGCTTTTTGGAATCGGAGAGGGAGAGATCTTTTTTGTCAGGGACAGACTCTATTTCACTGTGCACATGTAAAATAAAACTGATCATTTGAAATGGACAGAGCTTCTTCTCATTACTTTATTTTTGATAACATGTAAAGAAAATCGTCAACAGCTGCCACTAGGGGAAAGTCTTGTAAGTACTGCAGCAAGAAAATACAGCTGTGAGGAACCTGTACCATGGTAGTGAGATCATGGGGGTCAGTGAGTTTACACTTGGGTTCAAAGAATAAGAATGAGCTTGGGAGGAGTAGTGCCCTAAACCTAGGAAACTATAGGAGAAGAGCCGAGCTGTGGGGGGTAATGGTCCTGAATATTCAGAGCTATAAATTGGGCTGCATTCTCTTTGTCGGGGCTTCTGGAGGTCTTTTCTTCGCGTGAGGATCTCTGTGGGTTTGGAGCCATGATCTGGGACACTGTTAGAGGAGCTTTTTGCGTGTTCTGTGAACCATCCAGATCTTACATTTTACCAAGGATGAAGTTATTTTTTGGACAATAAAGACTCTATTGCATTGCATTTCGTTAGTTTGTCTTCTTCATTGTGTCAAACATGCGAGCGTTATCCAGAAGAAATGATGACACAACACAGTGAAAAAAATCCTGCAGCCCAGAAAGCATTTTTCCCGTAGAGCAACAAAAATGCACTAGCAGCTCTCACTCTGGCAGCTCTAGCTCTTTGGTTACGTACGTCCAGCCTTTCTTCATGTTATCACAATTTTCTTTTTTTTTATTAGTACATGATGCAAGGACAACAAATAAAAAGATTCAACTTCCAGGTTCTTCTTGACAGCAGGTTTGGGGCTCTCTTTTGCATTTGGGCGTGTTATTCTTCAGACAGGAGTGTGCGTATGTCCCACATGTTCTTACGTTACGCAGAGATTTAAAAAAGCTCTTGTTTCGTTGCATTTAAAAGACATTTCAGACAGACATCTATAACTGCCACCTTCATCCTGGTCCTAACCTTAACAAGACTCTCAAAAACTATCTATTTGATTTATACATAATTCAACAATATAACAGATGCTTCTAATTCCCCATAGCTTCATGTTCCTTACACAACAAATCACTGGCATATTCATTCATAATGCATAATGTTTTAACGTCCATATTTCAAATGTCACTTGGTTGGTCGCTGTCATTTTGTCCATGTTGTCTGGCAGGATTGACCATTTGCATATTGTCACCGCGTGTGGCTGTAATTCCGTTTGTAGCTTCATTTCTCGTCATGTTGCAAATGTAATGTAAACAGGAGCTGACCTTTGACCCGCAGAGATGGGCGTCTGTCTGCTGAACGTGTGACAGGAGACGAGGTGCAAATAAATAAAACGCCATCTCTGTGACAAGCGCGCTTTAATAAGTGCCCAAAAATGCGGGCGAGCGAAAATACAATTTCATGGTGCAAATAAAAAATAACGTTGAAGTCGTTTTCTCATTTGTATGCCGCAGACCCATAAACAAGAAAGTAATTACAGTGTGGAATATATTATTTATATCAGTGACAGGAGGGAAATCATAGGGCGGCAAAATTCCTTCTGTAAAGCACAGTTCATTGGTCATAGATCCTGTTTTCTTAAAGATACATATTTAGTTTCTCCTTTTTACCCAAAAAAACAGAACCATCTCATTCTGATGTTAAGTGTTCAACCTATCATTTCAAATGAAGCTGACTTTTTGTGTTATTTATTATTATCTTGTTTTTAGAAATCCTTCACTCTCTACTTTAAAGGGCACATATTTTTCTAAATTGACTTTTGAGAACTTTTTAATGTGCACTCGACTGATGGATAGTTTGTCTCCATGTTAATCGATTAGGGTTAGAACGTCCACAGTATGTCACAGAAAAACAAGCATACCTGCTGTATTCTTACTAGGGTAGAGAAAAAAAAAGGTATCCTCGGCTATAAGAATAACTGTGGTATTGGACCCAACAGACCAGGTGTGTCTAACCCAGGGACAGCCCCTTAAGAGCCCTCAGGGTCAACATATTTTTTGGGGTTTAATATTTATTCCAAGAAAACAGGAGAGATATTCTTTTAACTCAATGACCAAAGAATATCACAGCTCTGCTCTTATTCTGCTTCTGCCGCCTGTGTGTCACGTTAAGTACAGCGTCTGTACGAGGAGTGGCATACAAACATTGGAGAGTGTCGCCCTGCAGGCCTTAACCAGGAGGCGCCTTAACCCCAGGTCCGGAAGAACACATTACACGGACGCTCCTGGTTAAGGTCTGCAGCCAGAGGCCTCTCCAAACATTGGCTTATTTAGATCAGTCACTTGGGCTCTAGGAGTGGAGGGAAAGAGACTTCAGAGTCCGAGTTCAGACCGCACCAAACAGGAAAAGGAACATGAACTACAAATGTCTGTGTTATGTCTGTGATGTTACATCCACCAGGGAGAGGTTGAGAGTTATTCTGGGGCCTGAATCCCAACACCTAATGTTACAGACTAATTTCTCTTTGTATTTTATTGTTAACACATTTTTCCAGCGGCACTGAAGGCTGGGTCAAATGCAGATGACATATTTTCCCTACAGAGACAATAAAGGCTTATCCAATCTCATTTCAAATGGAAATCTTGCTTGTTGGACCATGGACGTACAATAATATCTGTGCAGACAGAACACTTCCTGGAGGAGGAGAGACCACGGCAGCATCACATTGTCATACGGCGGGAAAACCCCGCCCCCGTTTACAAGTGCACAGATGAAACTATGTTGGGGGTACAATAGAGACTAATAGAAGTTTTAAAGCTCACAGAAGTGGATTTTGTATAATGTGGGTACTTTAAAGTGCATGAACTGCATTCAAATCAATGGCTCCAAACATAAACTAAGTTTGGGTCTACGTTTTGTGCATTCCAAACACATGATAACTATCAATAATAAATAGCTTCATAATGATTCACCATAAATTGCACCGCTCCATTGAAAACATTGGTGACTAGGCTACGTCAAGCCATAGGTTTGAATGGACACTGAGCTAAGAGCCGGCACGACTCACCACTTCTGTAGTTTAAACACTTTCACGGTGGATTGACACCAGTACTTGGCTCTTATTGGCTGTGTTTGATCATGCATGAAACGCACGAGATTAAACTTCTCACAGAGTTACTCTAACAGTCGCCATGCATGTAGTTTATTACCCTGGTTTAACATTTTATGCAACGAAAAGAACAGATCCGGCGCTGCTCAAGGCGCTGCTTTGACTCCTGTCCTGTCCATGTGCGCTCACACGTGCTCATACATACATTTTCTAAAATCAAACTAGTTCATTTGAAACTGTTTACAGTGGTCATAATCCTGGTTATTCACCACAATGAGTTGAAGTGCTTTTTGGGTGTGACTGTACCCATTATTTCCATGTAATTGAGCTCGGGATTGTGACATCACACATAACAGAATTTTCAGTTAGCCCAGCTGTTAAATCAATGGAGAGACACTAAATACTAAATTTAGGGTTAATTCAAAATGCACTATTTATTGATAAATGTATTTACCAGAAGTGACACAGCAGTTTATCAGGCTTTCCATGGAATTTTTGTAGACTTTTTGACATGGTTTTGGCTAATGTTTCTCTATTAACACACCAGCTGCAAATATGGCATATTTCCATGGTAACAGCTGTTTTTGGATGTTCTATCCCAAACTCTATAATGGAGGTAATGTAATGTCATGTAATAACAGGTCAAATAAAAGCACAAAGTAAAACTTTGAGTAAAAAATATGAAACATCCACAAAACCTTGGATGATTTATTATACGTTTCTGACACATCACAAAGTACAAATAAGTTACAGACTTGTATACTTTCTCATTTGTATTGTATTTGTTAGTCCTCAGCAGTCGATAGTGGAGTTCTATCTGCGCTGGTCAGTACTCCGTTAAATGTACATAATGTTTACTGTCTCCATTTATCGGTCAGCCTACGTTCTACCCTCACCTGGTCATGAGCTCTGGGTAGTGACTGAAAGGACGAGATCGCGGATACAAGCGGTCGAAATGAGTTTCCTTAGAGATGGTGAGGAGCTCAGTAACACGGGAGGAGCTCGGAGTAGAGCCGCTGCTCCTCCACGTCGAGAGGAGCAGCTGAGGTGGCTCAGGCATCTGTTCAGGATGCCTCCTGTGGACGCCTCCCTCGGGAGGTGTTCTGGGCATGTCCCACCGGGACAGACCCAGACCCCGGGGTAGACCCAGGACACGCTGGAGGGCCTACGTCTCTCTATGGCCTGGGAACGCCTCGGGATCCCCCTGGAGGAAGTGTCCGGGGTGAGGGAAGTCTGGGAGTCCCTGCTTAGACTGCTGCCCCTGCGACCCGGCCCCGGATAAGCAGAAGAAGACGAGGACGATGTTTACTCTGATAGCGCCATGGTTAGCCTGACTCAGCTTTGTCTGCTCGCTCATGAATATCATCGATGTTTTTTTCTAAATGTGCTCTGCTCCACTCCAGTGTTGACTTTGACAAAGCGCTCACACCGAGGTGGTTCTGAGGTCTACCCTGCAGGAGTTGACATAAAGAGGAGCGCTCTCGGACTGTTTTACATGCAGGACCTGCTGTAATGTATTCACTGGCCTGGTAAGACACACAGTGATTGCTGCCGCGGCTAAACTGTGCAGACATTATTGTGTACGTGGCATAAGTGGTTAGCTTCACTCACTCAAGGTCCATAAATCATTACAGACTCGTTCTGAGCATTTCCGCCTCAAATGTTAAATGTAACTGCATGCTTACATTACAGGGGAAGCTAGCTTTTGTTTGTTTCGCCATAGTACATCCCTCTGCTGCCAGTACAGGGTAACCTGGCCCTGTCATATGAACTCTCGTGATATTTGTGAGTTCAAACTCTTGAGAATCCATCTGGACGATCTCCCACTGTTGGGTCTGAGCCACTGTGTGCTGGACCAATCACAGCGCTGCATTGTGGTTTGGGCCGAAGTCAAAAGGACAAACTTAAACATGGCGACGCCAACAGACGTACTTCAGCTGTTTCAACACATTTCAGGACTATTTTGCTTCTGAAAAGGTGCACATAGAAGTGCTTTGTGCATTTGACGACCAGGAAGAAGTCTGTGCTTTTCTCTCAACTGGATTTCTTGATTTCTCGGCTTGTTCTGCTTTTGTGACGCTGCAACCGATCAGTTCAAATGTGCATCATGACGTTATACATTTTCCTGACGGCTTTCGGCGAGAGCCTTTCCAGATTGATAATGTGTACAACTAAATTCACACACATATCAATCTGGCGGGAGGCAGGTAAAGTACAGGGAGCACTAACAGCAATCCTGACGCGGTAATGTCTTACTGCTCATGTGTAGTTTTCAGTTATTACTATGGGATTGTAAAGTGATGACGTCACACACGGCATATTTTCTCGCTTCAGGGTCCTCAGCATCTGTTGCATCTTTTATTTTCATGTAATAAAGTAAAATCTATGTTGTCAGAAATGTTGTAAAAGCATTTCTCTGAGACTGTTGTGCTGTGTCTGGATCTAATTATAGAGCGTCTTATTGTCCGAAAAAGTTAGCATGCTGGTTGTTGTTAGCTTTACTGTAACGATAAATTCTGCTCTGAAAGTAACAGAAAGCACTTACAAACTCATCAGAGGGAATCATTTGGATGGTCAGACTATAGGTGAGTGAGCAATAACAGAGCACTGCAAACAGTTTATGATGAGCTAGCTCTGGTTTTCATGTTTGTGCACAGTACATTGTAATGCACCTGTCAGGACGCTCATGTTGTCCGCCTAATTTCTTTCTTATAATTAACTTAACAATTCTATATTCTACACTTCTCTATCCAGACCTTTGTTTCAAGAGTAAAACGAGTTTTTAACATTACCAAAGACTAATTAACCAGCTCTTAGCCAAACATAAACTCACCTGATCAATTCATGCCACTTATTTATTTATTTTTTATCCCATGGAAATCAACGAAAGCAACCGTCTCTGTCCTGTTTGTATTGATCGCTGATATATTTGAACAAAACTGAAGCCAGCCTGTGGCACAGTGTATGAAATTACCAATGCAGCTCAGACCCCCAAAGGTGAGGTGTGACCTCCCTCTTAATAATCCCATGGCCTGATCTGATGTTCCATTCAGACTGTTACTCTTCCTTCAGCAGTAGTTTTCACAATCCTTTCTTTTACTGGTTTTGGTCATTTCTTGGACCACTTCGTTGTACTTCTGCTTGAGTAGTATTATTTGTCAGTAAAGGTACTTCTAGTCAGTCATTGTATATCCTATAGAGCTTAATACACGTCAGCACACTTCAGCTGCCTGGAACACATTCAAGGAAAAATGGTCTGCATTTTTCATATGCTGTTAGCTTTTGAACATGCTCTTGAGTGCCTTAAATCTTCCATCTCATGTTTCAAAAAAAGAAAAAGTGACTTATTCATTCTATGACCTGTGTTATCAGTCATGAAATGAAAATGACATTTACTGAGTGCATCCAGCCAGGAGATGGCACCACCGTTTTATATATATATATATATATATATATATATATATATATACACACATTCTTGTGAAGCTAGCGCTGTAAATACGTCATTGTGCGGATTTGCTGCAGCAGTTATTGTGTTTAGAGGCAGAAATGCTCAGAACGAGTCTGCCGATGATTTAAGGACTAAACACAACAGAAGATTTTCTGATAAGTGACGTATGAAGTCTGCAAATACGTCCAAGAATGCTACTTCAGGTGTCTTTGATGATGGAACATTGTTAGAACATGGTTTAAAACTTAATAAAGTCACTGTAGCAGAATATGTGTCCTTTAAAATGCACCAGAAATCAGGAGAATGTCTGATGTTCTTGTCTTGTCTTGTTCTTGTCAAATGAAATGTTGCTGTTGACACCTCATCACACCAGCCAGACTGTCTTCAGCCAGACTAAATGTTTGTTCATGAAGGTCACAACCTCAGTGTCATTCAAGACATGTCAAGTGTCTTTTTATTTTGTTTGTTTGTTTTGTTTTTCAATTTGATCTTTAGATGAAAAATACACAATTCAAAAGAAGGTTTGGAGCTGTCACCCCACGGGTTCAGCCGGATCGGGTGCCGGCGGGTATCATGAACAAAAACAAAAAACTGAAAATCAAATGATGTTTTACTTTATTTATTTTCAATTTATAATTGATGTTCAATTTATAATTGAAAATAAATAGGAAAATAAGGACACACAGACCAAATACCTATACTTTATTATGTATATGTACATTTTCAAATTTACTGTAAACTGTTTTTTTGTTTCCATTTCATGTCCATTGTTAATTGAGCACAGTCCTTAAATGTTTTTGTGTCATCCATTTCTTTGCGACGGCCATTTTCTTGCAGGAGTTTTATGTCCCATATATAGAAAAGGCATCCCCTTGCCTTTTGCCTTTTCCGGATGCCTCCTGGACGCCCCCCTCGGGAGGTGTTCTGGGCATGTCCCACCGGGAGGCGGCCCCGGGGTAGACCCAGGACACGCTGGAGGGACTATGTCTCTCGGCTGGCCTGGGAACGCCTCGGGATCCCCCCGGAGGAGCTGGAGGAAGTGTCTGGGGTGAGGGAAGTCTGGGAGTCCTTGCTCAGACTGCTGCCCCCGCGACCCGGCCCCGGATAAGCGGAAGAAGACGAGGACGAAGACGAAGATATATAGAAAATAATTCACAGTACTTTATTCATCTGAGTTAGGCCTCAACCATTTCAGTTTTTTCTATATTATTACTTTTGGGGCAATACACACACACTGCAGCTGAGTGCAAACACTGACGTCTGGAGACGCAGTCATGTGGAGGCTCTGCTGAGGCTCAAACACTGGGGATGACGGACAAAGGTTGTAAAGAGTGGAAGCAGAATTCATGAACTATGATCTAACCCTTAGTGAGGCCATACGTGACTGTCATTGAATTGTCAATAAATATATTAAATGTGTGTTATTTGGCTTTTGTTCCCAGAACGTAAATAGGTTCACGGTTCAGAGACGTGGCCCTGTCTTCAAGCGTTTTGTAAAAGCTATGTATGCATTTCTCTCAAACACTCCAAGGTGGATATTTCCATCTTGTTTGGCATAAAAATAGAGCACAGTCAAAGTTAGAAATGAGTCCAGTGGAAGAATCCACCTGTTTTCATAAGCCCCCAGTGGTCAGAAGAAGAGCAGTTATGTTGTGTTAAGGTTCTTCCTTCTCCCTCTTGCTGTGCGGCGAGAGTGCGAGCCTCTCTATGTGCCGCGTGTACTGTTTGTTGTGCCCTTAGCTAGTCACAGAGGGGTCTGAAGTCATGTGATCCAGCCTAATCCGCCTGGTAACTGATGACTCACTGAGGCTGAAAAGGGCCAAAATACAGCCAAATAATGAAACATGTATAACTGAATATGACATAATAAGAATAATATGTAGACTACTTGCATTACAAGTTGGAAACTTCAAAACTATTGAGAAGAGATACAGATTATAAATTAGATAAAGTAGCAGTAATAAAAAGCAATGAGCGCTTAGATTTGTTTGTAGTTTTTGACCTTTTTATTCAATTTATTATTAGCTACATATTGCCTCGTCCTCATCTCAGTCAGACATTCAGTCCAGGTATGACTCATGCAGGACTAAACAAGTATTAAATCAGGACTCACCCCAGATAAAAACATATCCAAACACGTTTTAAACAGATCTAACCCAAACCAGGACTCACGCAGGACTGATTCAGGTCTAGAGCCACATGATACTGCTGAGTAAAGGTCTAATCCTCAAATTTCAACGAAGGCTGTTTTGATGAAAATCAATCTGTTTTGCTCCTTTTGCATGAGTCAGCAGAGTTCTGATTCACCATTACACTTTAAAACCCCTGTTTTGTTCTCATCACTCACTGGTCTAAAGATTGGGTTTAATGCCATAATAAATACATACAAATACCCCACACATGCACATGTATCAAATAGTTATTCATGTTTTAATAGATAGGCCTATCCTTTATGGATAATTGAACTGGTAGCTGTCGACCAACACGGAGCTCTTGAAAGAGCCCTTGACCCTGAAAAGGTCGGTGACCCCTGCTCTAAACTGTGCCCTTAAAAGCACAAGACCTGGGATGAAGACAAACCCGGATAGACATAACATTCCACACAAAACAGAGGCCAACACGTTTGTGTCTGCAGGAACACATCCACGACAGACTGAGCGCATGCACAAGTGTGGGCCGTGTGTGCGGCGGAGCTGTTTATGAGCCAGAGCAGACTGATGTAACCACAGCTCTGTGTCCATCACTCACACTCTGTCCGCCTCAGCACTTTTACTATTGGCCGGCTCCGGACCATACATCAGAGAGTATCGCCTGGGCCCCTCCATGCATACAGTACACACACACACACACACACACACACACACATACACGTACACATACACCCGACCTGCCAATCACGATCCATCACGCTCCCTGGACCAGCCCAGAACAGTGGCAGATTCAGCAGAAACACATAAATCAGCAGTGTGCATCATACCCGGGTGCAGTAAGGAAGATTCGAGTGAGAAGAGAGCGAAAAACACTTTGTACAACAGTCAAACTGCCTCATAACTACGTTTTCACTTTTTTAAGCTACACCAAAGCAGTTGTTAAGTTCAGGAAAGACACTACAGGTGAATAGAAAAAAAACATTTAGAGATAATCATTTGAAACTTCTTCTGTAGTTCTGTGCGCACATAGTATGTATTACACGTTTGTCTTCATGTTACGTGATAAAATATAAAATATGTCATTTTATGTGTAAAAATGACCAAAGTTTGGGACAGATAAATCTGAAAAATGGATAAAGACAGATTTAAATGACTGGTTTGCTGTTAACTGTTTTGAAGGTCGAGTGGTTGTCAGTTTCTGATGCTCTGGCAGTGAATTCCATAATTTTGTGTGCCTGATAGATGATTTGGCTAAATTTAGTCCTGCACCTTTGAACCTTTGAACATTGCAGTCTCCTCCAATAAATGCTCTGGTACTCATTCCATTGTTAGTTTGTTTTTTGTTTTTTTTTTATAATAGAATCCCTTAAGGGTGGAGGGGCAATCCCACATCTGATAACTTTCAAATTCCAGTATGTTGTATTTCCTTACAATAATGATAATGTACTTTTTGGCAAGAGTTTTCAAAATGATCTTGAATAAAGATTTGACAGGCTTCAAATTCAAATTCCTTCTGTTTGATTCATCAAAATCTTGTTCAGATTGTACAGTTTGGTGTAAGAGCTGCTTTAAGGCATTCTCTGTGGGAGAAAAATGCATTTTGAGCAAACGGCCTTTGAAGTTACAAAGTCCAATAAAAAATATATGGATGAAATAAGTAAATAATAATACAATCAGAAGCAGATTGATTGGCAGGCAATGCAACAGCAGTATAGTTGTTGGTCAAAAATACATTTTGAGTAGTTGAAGTATTTTATTATTATTAAGGCCATTTTTACAAGTCACTTCAATAACTCACTGCAGGTTAGATCTGGTGACCCCCGCTCACAGGACTGCTTTTTTGTGATAAATCCTCTTTTGTCATGTTTATTAAAGTCTGTTCTGTCTGGATAATGATTATTCTGATTAATCATTGCAGCCCTGCATGACATGTCCACTCTGAGAATATTCAAGGTCTGCAGTCCACACAGAAAGAGCACTACATGGTTCAGGACTTGAGACCTTTTGAGGCAAGTATCAACCAGTGCACCATCGGGAAAGGTTTCAAGCCCACAACTTCACATAAGGAAATGTATTTGGCCGGCCAACTCGGGGCGACCCAAACTGACCTTGTTTTGTTTGGAATGCTCGTTTCTTACTGTATCTTAAGTCCAGAGACACTTATCACAGTCAGAGCTACTATTCATCTGAGCAGCCCTTGCCTTCCCTCCAGCTCCACTTAAGATATACTGTAGCTGCTGCAGCGTCTGCCACCATCCATCACAGCCACTGGCTCCATCAGCTCAGGCCCATCTCCACCACTCTGCTCTGCCTCTGAGAGGAGAGTGTACCGCCGTCATCAGCTCAGGCCCATCTCCACTGCTCTGTGTACCATCGTCATCAGCTCAGGCCCATCTCCACTGCTCTGTGTACCATCATCATCAGATCAGTCTGTGCTCAAATCATCCGTAGTCGCAGTAATAATATCTCCATGGAGACCAGCAGGTGAGTGACCCTTCAGAGTTACACCTCAGTGCACCTTGACATATAAACCTTTCATATTTGGTGTTTTTACTTTTGACAAAATAGTGGTTACATTTGAGCTGCAAAGTCAGATTTGTATTAATTTTTTTAATAATCATAACTGTCCGATGTGGGCGGGGCCAGGTTGTAGATGAAAACACAGGAGCCTCAGTTACAGGACAATGCAGGAGTAACTAAACATGAGAAATCAGTCACAGGACAACTAGGACTGTGGTCACTATAGTGAATGCAGCACCTCTGCACCTCAGCGCCACCTCTGCACCCCAGCACCACCTCTACACCTCCTCAGCACCACCTCTGTACCACAGCACCACCTTTGTACCTCAGCAACACTTCTGCACCTCCTCAGCACCACCTCTGCACCTCCTCAGCCCCACCTCTGTACCTCAGCACCTCCTCAGCACCACCTCTGCACCACCTCAGCACCACCCACCTCAGCACCACCTCTGCACCTCGGCCCCACCTCTGTACCACAGGTCCACCTCTGCACCTTCTCAGCACCACCTCTGCACCTCCTCAGCACCACCTCTGCACCTCAGCACCACCTCTGCACCTCAGCACCACCTCTGTACCACAGCTCCACCTCTGTACCACAGCTCCACCTCTGCACCGTCTCAGCACCACCTCTGCACCTCAGCACCACCTCTGCACCTCAGCACCACCTCTGCACCTCAGCACCACCTCTGTACCACAGCTCCACCTCTGCACCGTCTCAGCACCACCTCTGCACCTCCTCAGCACCACCTCTGCACCTCAGCACCACCTCTGCACCTCAGCACCACCTCTGTACCACAGCTCCACCTCAGCACCACCTCTGCACCTCGGCCCCACCTCTGTACCTCCTCAGCACCACCTCTGCACCTCAGCACCACCTCTGTACCACAGCTCCACCTCTGTACCATCTCAGCACCACCTCTGCACCTTCTCAGCACCACCTCTGTACCACAGCTCCACCTCTGCACCTTCTCAGCACCACCTCTGCACTTAACCACCACCTCAGCACTATCTTCACAGAGTCTCACTTTCTTTCAGGTTTTTATTTTCACAAGCACCAGTGTCTGGGTTTTGGGTGAAGATTTCCCTCATATCCCACACCTCCTGCACATCGCTCATTAGTCCCTCCCGGGGGATTAGCGTCAAAGCTAATACAGAATGTCTGTCAACATATAAATTATATCATTGTAGTTGTATTTCATTCATTATGTTCCAACCAAGTATCGTCTTAATTTGAGCCTCTCCAGGTTGAAAATGCATTAGTGACACAGTCTCAGTCTGTTCAGTGTTACAGACAGGAGCCTCTCCCCTTCAGTTGTGATGGACATCAGCAGTTCTTTTCTCTCATCTGTAACAAGAACAATAAAACATGACATTAGTTTCAGACTATACTATGTAATGCTTATTTCTGAAGCTTATACAATATTTCAGCAATAACATGTGATGAAGACTCTTCCACGATGTTCAAAAAGGTTCTATTTTTGTCCAAAAGTTCTTTCAAGATAGAACTCTTTTAGTAAATGGTTCTGTCTACCACAGAACAGTGTGCAGAAATCCGATTTATAAATTCTTTAATAAAAACGTTTCTTTTTTTAGATGAAAGACTGGAGGTTAAACTGTTCACCGCAGAGGTCTGGAGTGAGTCTTCATCACATGTTATTGCTGAAATATTGTCCTGGTGTTACACTTTTAAGAGTGTAACACCAGGACACACATTCACACACACCTGCACTCGCACACACTCACACGGGCACACACACATGCACACACATACACACGGGCACACGCACACACACCTTCACATACACACACACACACACGCACACACACACACACACACACACGAGCACACACAGACACACACACACCACCGTCTATGAGTGAGTGTATACTGTATGTGTGTGCAGTGTCTATGTTGCTCTAAATGTTGTGTCAGTCAGTCGTTTGGTGAGTAGTACTGCAGTACCTTCTGTTTATATTTTCTTTTAAATTGCTCCAGGGAAGTGCTATTTAAATTTCCTCCTCAAGCCCAATCCATGAATATTATTAGTGGTTGTACCAGAGCACTGCTTTTGAAACATTATGTTGCTACGTAGGTTATATTTAACGTCTTTATTACTAAACATTTGTTGAATTTTACTTGGGAGCAAGTTATGCCTTTTATCAGGTCTTCCAGTTTCAGAGTTTGCAATTTCGAAAACAGTGGGTTTATGTGGTCCCTGTATCTTGCATTTAGTACAACTTCAAGACAGCATGTAATACAGTCCCGATCAAAAGTTTCAGACCAGTTGAATGAATGGCAAAAGTCACATTTGGAATGGTTGGATATTAACAAGGTTCAAGTAGAGCTTCAATAAACACCAAGAAATGGGAGCAAAAAAACATTTTATTGAAAACAACAATTAAACTGAACTAATCTGTTCTGCTGCTGAAAAGTTTAGGACCACATGCCTTTAAAAGACCAAATCTGTGTCAGGACGTTCTGATGGCAAAGGCAAAAAGTTCTCTTTTTGATCGTGGTAGGGTTGTTGAGCTGCATAAGCAGGGCCTCTCTCCATCGCTGCTGAGGGACGCAGTGAGACAGTCATTTGGAATTTATTAAAAGATCCTGAGGATTAAGGAACAAAAAAAGTCAAGTGGAAAACCCAAAAAATGATCCCAGCGCTAACTCTGTGTCTGGCAGATGTTGCAGAGAGCATCCCTCATGACTGAGGGCCTCGTCTGTGGAACCACTGGGTTTTTCAACAGGACAACGCTACAGTTCACAATGCCCCAGGACAAAGGACTTCTTCAGGAGAATAACATGACTCTTTTGGACCGTCCTGTGTGTTCCCCTGATCTAAATCCAACTGAGACCCTTTGGGGATGGACAGCAAGAGAGGTTTACACAAATGGAGCACAGTTCAGACAGTAGATGTCCTTCATGAGGCCGTCTGCACCACTCGGAGAGATGTTCCCTCTCACCTCCTGGAAACACTTGCATCAAACGCCGCAAGCAATTTTTGACATGATTAACAATAACAGTGGAGCTACTCATTACTGAGTTCATGTTTGGGACTTAGATTTCTGTTTTGAGGGGGTTTTGGGGCTTGTTTTTTGACGTGTGGAACAAAACTTTTGATCAGCTGCAAAACAGACGGTTTCAGCTTAATTGTTCATTAAAATGTTAACATAAACTTGTTGTTGTCTCACTCCCATTTCTTGTTGCTTATTGAAGCTCTACTTGAACCTTGTTAAGATCCAAACATGAAAAGTTTACTTTTTTAATCATTTATTCAACTGGTTTTAAACTTTTGAAAAATAACTAGTTTTAGTTGGTTCTTTGGCGATTACATATATCATTAATGTACAACAAGCACAACAACAGTCTCAGCACCGATTCCTGAGGAACACCACAGGTGATGTGTTGTAAGTAGGACTTGTGCTCAGCTGGACAAACTGCTGTCTATCTGTTTTGTAGGACTCTAACAACTATAATGGAATACCTCTGATTCTGTTGAACCTCAATTTGTTGATTAGTTGTTTTTTTTTTCAAGTCTATGAAGATTGCTATAGCATACTGTTTCTTTTCCAGATTGTTAGTGACTTCTTCTACCAGCTCTATCAAGGCAAGAGCAGTTGATGAGTTTGTCCTAACACTTCAGGTCAGAGCGGATCACTGCACTCTTTCGGACTGTCCTTGTGTTCTCAGCAGCAGCAGCAACGACTGGTGTGTGTTTGTTTTTGTGTGTGTGAGACAAACTCCTCTCCCTCTCATCAGATTGACTGTCAGGCCTGCGCACTGCCCCGACCTCAGCACAATAACTCGAGGTCCCAGTGCGGAGCCACGACAGGCGGGTCGACCTGACAGCTCCCCACCATGCGCCGTATACTGCTGGTATACTGCACTGTGTGTGTGCACATGTATGTGCACGTGCTCATGTGCAAAGTGTCCATGTGTCAACCTGTGTGTGTGTGCCCATGTTCAAGTGTGTGTGTGCCCGTGTTCATGTGTGTGTGTGCCCGTGTTCATGTGTATGTGTGCCCATGTTCAAGTGTGTGTGTGCCCATGTTCAAGTGTGTGTGTGCCCATGTTCATGTGTGTGTGCCCGTGTTCAAGTGTGTGTGTGCCCATGTTCATGTGTGTGTGTGTGCCCATGTTCATGTGTGTGTCTGCCCATGTTCGCGTGTGTGTGTGTGCATGTATGCACGCGCGCGCATGTGTGTGCATGTGTTCATGTGTGTGTGCGCACATGTGTGTGCCTGTGTTCGCGTGCACGCGCGCATGTGTGTGCCCGTATTCATGTGTGCACGTGTTCATGTGTGTGTGTGTGCCCGTGTGTGTGCGTGTATGTGTTCATGTGTGTGTGTCTGTGTTCGTGTGTGTGTGTGTGCCCGTGTTCATGTGTGTGTGTGTGTATACATGTGTTCATGTGTGTGCCTGGGTTCATGTGTGTGTGTGCATACATGTGAGTGCGTATGTGCCCGTGTTCATGTGAGTGTGTGTGTGCATACATGTGTTCATGTGTGTGCCTGGGTTCATGTGTGTGTGTGCATACATGTATACATGTGTCAATGTGAGTGTGCCCGTGTTCGTGTGTGCCCGTGTTCGTGTGTGTGTGTGCCCGTGTTCATGTGTGTGTGTGTGTGTGTATACATGTGTTCATGTGTGTGCCTGGGTTCATGTGTGTGTGTGCATACATGTATACATGTGTCAATGTGTGTGTGCCCGTGTTCGTGTGTGTGTGTGCCCGTGTTCATGTGTGTGTGCGTGTGTGTGTGTATACATGTGTTCATGTGTGTGCCTGGGTTCATGTGTGTGTGTGCATACATGTATCAATGTGTGTGTGCCCGTGTTCACGTGTGTGTGTGCTTGTGTGTGTGTGTTGTGTGTGCTCGTGTGTGTGCCCGTGCATGTTTCTGTGTGCTCGCTTGTGCTTGTGTGTGTGTGTGAATGTGTATATGTGTGTGTATGTGCACGTGTGTGAATATGTATATGTGTGTGTGTGTGTGTGCGTGTGTGCGTGTGCGTGTGTGTGTGTGTGTATATGTGTGTGTGTGTGAATATGTATATGTGTGTGTGAGGGTGTGTGTGTGTGTGTGTGTGAATATGTATATGTGTGTGTGTGTGTGTGTGTGTGTGAATATGTATATGTGTGTGTGTGTGTGTGTGTGTGTGTGTGTGAATATGTATATGCGTGTGTGAGGGTGTGTGCGTGTGTGTGTGAATGTGTATATGTGTGTGTGTGTGTGTGAATATGTATATGTGTGTGTGTGTGTGTGTGTGAATATGTATATGTGTGTGTGTGTGTGTGTGTGTGTGTGCGTGCGTGCGTGTGTGTGTATGTGTGTGTGTGTGTGTGTGTGTGTGAGTGTGTGTGTGTGTGTGTGTGTGTGTGTGAGGGTAAAAAATCAAATCTAGGTGGGAGGGTTATACTTTGTTTGGAAAGAGCAGGTTTGCATTGAGACGTTAAATGTACATAAAGGCCTGGATCATTGTAAAGATTATACATCAGTGAATATGGCTTCATAAAAGAAATGTCGTAATCCGTGTGTTGTTGGAGTATTCAGATAGGTTCATGTATAATAACACTAATGGACTTCATATGAGGCAGGGTATAGTAGACTGTACATTTGCATTAACTGTTTGATGCCATTACAGTAATGAGCTGACTGTAGTTTACTGTTTGTGTAGCAGGATCTCCATCCACCAAACAGAAAGTTGTGAAATGGAAACAGCAAGTCATTTCTTCTGGCCAGTTTTTGTTTTCAGGATTTTACTTAATTTTGCACATGAACTCTTCAGTGATGATTCTGTTTTTATTATCATTTGACGCGACAATTGCACAAGACTAGTTGCATAAATGTGTGTTTTTATTTATGGCTCGCCTTGAATTATCAAAAGTTAAAAAGCACCAGATACAAAGAGGCATAAGCCACGTTTCAACTTGCCCTGATTCCGCAGACTTTGCTTCGCTAAAGAGCACTTTGACACCGTTCCTCTGATGGTGGAGTGTGTCTTCGTGTACAGGGCCTCACTCTGGGTCCAGACTGAGCTGCTACTGAAATCCAAATTGTAGCTGAATTATACTTTTTTATCCTGAGCCCGATCTCAGTGATTCACAAAAAGGCGTTTTGTATTTCTGAGTTGGTGGCTGTGAGACGTGGACAAAGATCGAGTAAACAGGAAACTACTGAAATGAATATGATCTGCTTTTTGTTGTTTCGTTTTCACCTGAGTTTGCTGTCGTCCAATCATCTTGCTCAAAGCCGAAAGCGAGCCTGACTCTTTTGGATCGCATAAATAGACTGTAGCGCTTCATTTAACACAGTGGAGACACCTATGGGCCGTACGGCGATCTGCTCCAAGTGAACCAGTCAAAACGTGCGGTCGTGCTCGTGCTGATGGTCACACGGTCAATGGTTACATTTTAGAATGAACTGTTTAAAGTAAATTTTAAAAAAGCTCTCATTTTTTGTGAAGCAAACATAGGTTAAAAATACTTTTTAGTTTAAATGGCATTGCTTTTCAGTGCAGCAGTCTGTTGTTGAGTATGTGTATGTTTTATGACCAAATCCAGACAGATGGTCACCAGATGGAATGATCATCTCCATAATATTCTACTAAAAGGATCTGTGAAACTGTGGGACAGAAACATAACAATCTGCCTTTTTTTATTTGAATTGTCCAAAATAGGCTGCTCATTTTCTTGAGCCCTTAATCATGTTAGAAAGTTTCTCATCAAAAATGTACCTGTAGTTGGAGCGTGTTTAATTATGCATGTGTGCTTTGTCTCTCCAGAGCTCAAAATACTTGTTTATTTAATTTATAATTTAGAAGCAAACATATAACATATTTTTAGCAGTATTTGCATTGTTTCTCTCCTCGGTGCGTCAGCAGACAGTGGGTTCTTGTGTTGTTGTTGGAAATCAGGAATGAATTATGTTTAGGTATTCATTTCATTTAATAATTCTGTTTCCAAGCATCTGTCTGTGAGCCTGAGCTTGGACTGTTTTGTCACTGGCCACAGTGGCTCGTGTTTGTGAAAAGTCAATACTATTTAACTCCGCAAGGGCTGTACAAAAATGTAAATATTTTTTAACTACGCAACTGAGTGGCAAATGTGTTATACAGCACTTTAACTAGCAGTGAGACATAATGTGAAAAATGTACTTTTATGAGTGCTCAAAGGGCCTACATTTTGCAAAATTGACTTTTCAGAGCTTTTAATTTTCCTACAGTGCTATTTGTGCCTCATGTGTGCCCAATGTGGTTTTTTGATTGATTCCCGCTTGCTTTCGTTAGAGAACTGTCTTTTTCGTCCCCCTCAGGTGAGCAGGCTTGAATGCGACTTCTTTTGTTCCAACACTGCTGCTGCTAACACAACTGTTTGTTGCTTGCCATGTCGTCTTGGAGAAAATGTGTGTTCGGTTGTAAATATGTCATCAGACAACCAACATGATTAGTAAAGTGTCTCCAGACTTATTGTTACTTCTAAACTGGGCTTACAACGAAATGAAAACTGGTGCCCCACAATAACAGGAGAGGATGGAGAGCCCACAGCTGTAAGTACAGTGCTACGTCAGTGGAACTATGGTGCGCCTCTGGGTGTGCCACTCACAGCCATTTCCCGTACGCGGGCCATGCATTATATTTACATGACAAGGTATATTTGGTGACCTGGTGTTATGCAGCTATGGCAGTGCCTGTACTGTAGATTATGTGCATTATTTCTATTCTGAGGTGAGGATCAACGTGAGGCTTTGATCATGGACTGACAGGTGCACCCTGTACACTCACGACGTCATCCCAATCCACACGAGCCACGGGTAAATGTGACCACAGCTGATTTATCCTTTTCATGACCAAGTGTTTATTGTGGCATTGTTTTGTGATACAAGTGACTCCAGTAACCAGTTCACCATTACTACACAACGGTACGTTTTAATACATTTTCTTAGATTTCCTTCTTCATGACTGTACAATAGCAAATAACATTCTCACTCTTCAGCACCATGTGCATTTGAGCACAGCAGAGACGCTGTAAAATGTACAATAAGAATAAATTGTCTAATAAGAATTATTAAATATATAATAAACTGATTATTCTGCATCTGCAGAGTAATCAGTTTATCAGTTTATATTTTATAATTCTTGTTTTCTGTGTGCAGATGTTGTCGTCCTGATGGCTTCATCAAACCAGGACCTGCAGCATTCACTGGGACGGTTTGCAGCCGAGTGTGAAGCGGCTGAGATGTAGATCAGCTCCTCCAAATCCGAGGCCATGGTTCTCGACCGGAAAAGGGTGACTTGCACTCTCCGGGTGGAGAGTCCTTGTCTCAAGTGGAGGAGTTCAAGTATCTCGGGGTCTTGTTCAGAGTGAGGGAAGGATGGAGCGTGAGATTGACAGGTGGATCGGTGCAGCGTCTGCAGTGATGCGGGCGCTGTATCGGACCATTGTGGTGAAGGAGCTGAGTCAAAAGACAAAGCTCTCAATTTACCGGTCAATCTATGTTCCTACCCTCACCACGTCATGAGCTCTGGGTAATGACTGAAAGGACGAGATTGCGTATACAAGTGGTCAAAATGAGCTTCCTCCTCCGGGTGGCTGGGCGCTCCCCTAATGATAGTGAGGAGCTCAGTAACACGGGAGGAGCTCGGAGTAGAGCCGCTGCTCCTCCACGTCGAGAGGAGCCAGCTGAGGTGGCTCAGGCATCTGTTCTGGAGCCTCCTGGACGCCTCCCTTGGGAGGTGTTCTGGGCATGTCCCACTGGGAGGTGGCCCCGAGGCCTAAACACTGTTTTTTATCTGTTATGACTACTGTACATATGTGCTTGAAATGTGATTGATGCTTTTCTTCATCTTGGGTGACTTTTGCAGACAGTATATTTTATATATTTTATTAAGTGTTTCCTCCTTCACTCTGAACACAGAAACACCCTCAACATCAGTGTCCACTAGAACTGTCTCCACAGTCATCTGCAGCTTCCTGAAGTTACACCATGTCACAAGTAAAGCTATGTTTTACACAATGAAAAACCCATTAGTGTATGGTACATTTTCACACTGTGACTCTCCCTATATTTTTAATCACACATCTATACAAAGAGAGCTGAGTGCTTAGCAAAAAAAAAAAAAATCACATCTTGTCCTCCATAAATACAAATTAGTTATACTTTTTAGTATAGAAGTAATACACATCATTTCTTTTAGCATTCACATTTTGTCTTTTGGTGACATGCTTCTGTTGCTTTTTGTTTCAGGTACAAACTACAACTGCCACAACTGACAGTTCAACGGAGGCAGATCCAGATGAACCATGTCCTGAGATTGTTTGTCATAAAAACATAGCTGGAGTTTTACTTAGCTTCATTCACACTTTCAATAATCATGTTCAATGCTCCTGTCCGCTTGTCTCCCTCAGGGGTCCAGGAGTCATCACACACTCGTTCTGAGCGTTTCTCTGTTCATATTCAGATGAGGGAGCACAGACAGATGCATTATTTTAAAGGCTCTGTACGGGGCTCCAGACCTCGAACAAATGCACGCTTTTGCCCCTATTTTTGGAATCTGTGCGAGTTGTTTTTTCAAGGACTCGCACCATGTGCGACCAGAATTGCTGAACACCTTCATCAACAGTGTTTCAACTGCTGTCATCTGCCTGTCACTCAGGCTTTGTTAAGTTAATCCACATATGAATAATAAGAGGGGGCAATGGGAAATGTCAGTTAACATATATTATTCATTAGGATGAGACAGATTGTTTTTACAGATGCTTTTTGCGTAGTTTTTGTTAGTCAGGCCCCCTTCTCCTAAATGTGCCTAAATCTGTCTGGATTAAATAAATTAGTAACTGGCTACATTACATTTAAACACTAACAAAGTATATTATTGACTATTAACTACAAGGAATTTGTTATTATCCATTTATCGCATGCGCCCCTAAATCTTCTGCTTGTGCTCCTAAAAATGTTTAGGTAGAAAAATAAAGTTAGTCTAGACCCTTGACACAGTCCCAATCAAAAGTTTAAGGCCAGTTGAATAATTGGTTAAAGCCACATTTTCATGGCTGGATGTTATCAAGGCTTTAATAAACAACAAGAAATGGGAGTGAGAACATCCTAATTATTCACCACAATGAATTTGTAATCTCTTCTGCAACTTTCAGAGCCCAGAGCAGAGTTTACTATCACAGTAAATTTAACAAACATTAGCATGCTAACAGGGCAGTTCCTGCTTTGCGGAGAATAAAACGCTCTATAGATGCAGACAGCGTACTGCCGTCTGATTTTGACCCTAAGAGCTGCTTTTACAACATACACTATCAGTACTGGGATTTTACTTTTTACACGAAGAATATAAAAAATCAGGTACAGCTCCTTTAAATATTACAACCCTTGCGTTTTTTGGCACGTTTCCACTATTGTCCCGTCCTTTGCTTGCCCTATCAGCGGCCGACAGTGCAGATCTTACATTTTAGTACTGGTTTGTCTAAAAAGTACTGTCTCTCATGCAGTACTTTCACCCGTGAGTGTGAACGCACGTTAAATGTAGTCGGTGTATAGCTGTAGTGAACGGTCTGACCGGGTTTGGCTCGGTTTAGATGTGGACAGGACGCTAATGCCAAGAGCTCAGCAGCTATAATCCTCCAGCCAAGAGTGTCCCGCAGCAGATCGATCCGGCTGCTCCTTAAAATTCAGGAGCGCCTCTTTAATGCGGGCCACATAGTCAATATTTGATGGATGGGGCAGATTTCTTTGGCCACCGTGCCGTACCTGGGCCTGCGCGTGGGGCTCGGGGATTACACTGCGAGCTGCGGAGGAGGAAATAAGAACGGAGAAGGAGAGAAAAGTTAATAAAACAATAAGAAACAATCAGTCCAGAGTGTGCGCCGCTTGATAATTAAAACTAATGCTCGCAGTAAAACGCAGCTCTTGTGGGGTTATAAATAGACGGCAGGCTGCAAAGCTAATGTGGAACTGCGTGCACTCAAATGAAAACACACCAAAGAGTTACCTTTTTGGGGGTCTTTGTACTATTTAATTATGTTGGCAATGCACAAGGACTTGGCTAAACAGGCTACAGAAGCAATTTGTTATTTTGTAGTTTTAACTTTGTGTCCCCAAGAAACTTCAGTGCTTTACAATGTAGTATTGATATTTGACATTTCAAAATGATTTTTTTTCAGGAAATAATAACAAGTTAATAAAAAACTGGATTTTGATGTGTCTGCTCCTCATTTTGTCTGATCTACTTACTAGCAACATGGTAAACTAAGATTTCAGTGTTTGGGGATTGGACAGTTATGGCAATAATAGTGCTGGTTTGAACTCACAGAACTTCACAGCAAGGAGCTCCTTCCCATGTGAAGTTACATGCACCAGTGCACGCTGTGATCGCCCACTGCTCCAGACAGGGGGTCCTCAGTGGTCAGGTCAAACACAGCATAGAAATAAAGGTACTGATTGTAGCCTTAACCCTCGTGCTCTCTTCGCTTGAGCAATGCACATTTGGTCAAAGAAAAATACACATTTACATATCAGGAAAAAAGACTTCAAATGTTTTTGCATAAATTGTATATTAGGTGATGTTTTGGACCACCCATGAAAGTTTCAGAGTAATGAAATACAAAAGAAAACAAAACATCTAGGCGGGGTCAAATGGACCCGAAAATAGCTGGGGTTTAAAAAAGACCCACTTTTAGCTCAAAGGCTCCTGAGTAAGCCAGTGCTTTGACCTTTTTGCACTTTCATGGCTCTCAGACATAGACATTCTGCAAAAAGTAAATGCAACGTTCAGTGCCAATCACTTAGCAACGCAGTTAGTCCGGTATGATCTGAAGAACTCCGGTGTTAGAGTATATTCTGTATTTTTCTCAAAGCTGTTAGCATTAGCCCGCAAAACACTCTGTTCTGAATTGTCCAGAATGAATGAATAATCCAGACAGTGTCAGCTGGTACTAACCCATCGACCTCATTTAAGGGGAAGTAACAGCCTTGCTAATAGTCATTGTTGATTGTATAAACCTCTTGGTATTTTATTTTACATAATAATTAACACGTCATCTGAGCTAAAGGCTAACTGATTTTAAGTCAAACTGGAGCTCTACTCAGTTGCCAGTGGAGGCAAACCTCCTCCATACAGCGACTCTCGTGAATAAATGACATGAATATCGATTTGGCCTAAGTCTGGGTAGTATCGGTTACCCAAGTGGTCGTGTCTGAGCAGCGAGGGGAGATAGACAATGTCACGTCTATGAATGTCTATGGTTTCAGTCACGTGACTTGTTGTCGTGGTCCCTGTTGTGTGGACTTCACTGTTTGCTGTAGCCTCCACATGGCTGCACATACAGTATTTATGATGCTGCATCAACAAACGGCACATGTCACCAAAGTGATTAAAAGCAAAATGCACATTAAACTAAATCAAACAAAACAGATGTGACTGTCCTACGTGTTATCGTTGTGTTGAGCTCAGAACTGTGTCGTCACAGACCACAGCCTCGTGTTAAACTGTTGGAGATTTTATGATGCTAAATAAATTACTATTTATCCAAAATTATTCTGACACTATAGTGTGATAAATGTATCTCTTGGACATGTCTGTGCCTTCTCTTCATTTCACACTGAAGCCATCCTGGCTAATTAAGCATTCGGGTCAAATAACAAAACACAAACAAAACTATTCAAGTAGACAATGGGAGTACTCTAGAAATAATCCCTTGTATATCTTGTATATATGTCACTTTGAGAAAAAGTGGCTGTAGAAGTTGAAGTGTCTTGCCCAAGGACATAACAATATATTGTCTGTAGCAGGAGGAACCATTAGTGAACACCAGCACCAGCTGAGCTACTGCAGCCTCTCGGACATGACAACACTCCAGACTTTATCTGGAAATGTTACGAGTGCGATTAAGTATCATGATGCTTGAAACAGCACATCCTCCAGGCTAATTAATCTACAAAACATTTACTTTTATGATCAGTTTGATTGCATATTAGTTTCCCCAATAAATGTAATGCATTAACATAATGCATTTACTGTGCTTGTCAGTTTATTGTGAGGACAAAGACAGCTCTGTGCTCCATCGCCTCACACATGTTCTATTATTTTCATGTTTATTTCAATACCATGACCAGTTCCATCCCCTTTAAGAACTGTGACTTCAGTGAGCGCTAGGCAACAAGCTCCTCCTCTAACCTGAATGTTGGCACTTGGCTACCACTTGGGTACTACTGGTATCGCGTACATAGAGAAGTTAATATGCCACGTTCTACAGCACATATGTGTTTATAGAACATTGTTTAATATGCTTTTCTATCATTGATACAACTGTTACAATAATACAGTTACAAAAAAATTCTATTTAATGAACTACAAGCAATTCAGCACTGGAGGAGGTTGCAGTTCAAACCAGGCTCAAAACAATAGCTGCTGGAGTGTAGTTAGTTTGAATACTGGTGATTGTGGAAGTAACTCAGTACAAGCATGTGAGCACGCCTGGATTTCAACATAATGACATCACAAGGTGGAACTGAAGGTTTAAGCTAATGTGAGCTCAGGGTAATGACAAGAGTAGTTGAAATGAGTTTTCTCCACCTCAGCCTGGGAACACCTTGGACTCTCTCCGGAGGACTGGAGGAAGTGTCTGGGGTGAGGGAAGTCCGGGCCTCCCCTCTCAGACTCCTACCACCGTGACCCGTCTGGGACAGGTGGAAGAAAATGGATAAGTCTAAGATTTTTGCTTAGGAAACTTGTTTAAGAGGCTGTACACATTTTTCCCCATATACAGTCCTGATCAAAAGTTTAAGACCAGTTGAATAAATGGAAAAAGTCATATTTTTCATGTTTGGTTTCAAAAGTTTCAAGTTTCAAGTTTGAAAACAACAATTAAACTCAAATAGTCTGTTCTGCAGCTGATCAAAAGTTTCGGAGCATGTATGTTTAAAAACTTAAATTTGTAGAAAATGATGGCAAAAGACAAAAAATTGTCTCTTTTTGGAGAGACCTTGGTCGGGTTGTTGAGCTGCAGGGCCTCTCTCCATCGCTGCTGAGGTGGGACACAGTGAGACAGTCATTTGGAATTTATTAAAAGATCCTGAAGGTTATGGAATAAAAAAGTAGAAGACCCAAAAAAATTACACCAGCACTGAGCCTTAGGATCTGATTGGCCGTCAAGACGATCCTCGATCCAAATTAAGGCTGGTGAAATCACTGGGTTTTTCAACAGGACAGCGCTACAGTCACAAAGCCCCAGGACAAAGGACTTCTTCAGGAGAATAACATCACTCTTTTGGAGCGTCCTGTGTGTTCCCCTAATCTAAATCCAACTGAGACCCTTTGGGGACGGACGGCAAGGGAGGTTTACACAAATCGAGTAGATGCCCTTCGTGCCCTCCGTCTTCACCACTTGGAGAAATGTTCCCTCTCACCTCTTGGAAACACTTGCATCAAGCGCCGCAACAATTTTTGAAGTGATCAACAATAACAGTGGAGCTACTCATTACTGGGTTCATGTTTGGGACTTTGATTTCAGTTTTGAGGGAGGTTCCTATTTCTTGTTATTTCTTATTGAATCTCTGCTTGGAACCTTGTTAAGATCCAACCATGCAAAAAGTGACTTTTGTAATTGTATTCAACTGGTCTTAAACTTTTGATCAGAACTGCAGTTGGGCAACATCTGTTTTGCCCCATTACATAATGTATATATTATAAAGGCTGCTCTTGAGGGTAAAATGAGACTACTGTGTGCTGACTGCAGCTAATTATAAAGTGTTTTATTCTCCATAAATCAGTAGTGAGCTGTTAGCATGCTAGTGTTTGTTAGCTTTACTGTGACGACAAAACTCACTGACTTAAGTTGTGAAAAGTGCTATAAATTCATTTCAGTGAATAATTAAGATGCTAGAAATACGTGAGAGAGTGAGGAACGGCTTTGGACCGCTGCAGAGTTTAAAATGAACTACTTCTGTTTTTCAACATTTTTTAAGACAATAAATATTTTCACAATGCAAATCTGATTCTGTGTCCATATTATTACACTATGACATTATGAGCTACATACAACCCCAGTTCTTCTCTGTTGCAAACCTGCACCTGGTTTGGTCTCATAGATGGGATTGAAGTATTCTGAAGTGCCTCTGTGCTTTGTGTTGTCAGGCCCGGGCCTCTCCCTAGCAGTTCATCAAAAGACGTCTAACTCTGGCTAAGGGTGCGCCACAAAATGAGATTACCCCACTGAATTTGCATATGTTTGTGCAAAGTCTTCTGCGCCAGTAAATGTAATTCTATTAGAGCTCTTCTCACTGATCCAGTCCACTCCTGGCGCGGGTCATCTCTGTTCCGGTGCGGATTATCATTTCAAACACTCATCTGCCCCACGCTGACACCCCCCGCTATCACTGACCGCGCGCAATCACACTCTTTTTTAAGTTATGCATCCCGAATTTCATGCTGTATTGAGTTTATGAAACCAGATTTATTTGAAGGCAGTTTGGAAATGCACATGAAGCAAATTAAAGTTCTCGCATTATGCTTAACCACATAGACTTTTTGAAGACTCTCTTCTGTTGAAAAAAAAAAAAAAACCACGAGGATGTCAAAGTAATTTCATGACGAACATTTGAACTGATTGGTCGCAAAAGCGGAACAAGCCGAGAAATCAAGAAATCCAGTTGAGAGAAAAGCACAGACTTCTTCCTGGTCGTCAAATGCACAAAGCACTTCTATGTGCACCTTTTCAGAAGCAAAGTAGTCCTTAAATGTCCGTCGGCGTTTCCATGTTTGTTTAGGTTTGTCCTTTTGACTTTCACCCAAACCACAATGCAGCGCTGTGATTGGTCCAACACACAGCGGCTCAGGCCCAACAGTGGGAGATCGTCCAGATGGATTCTCAAGCGTTTGAACTCACAAATATCACGAGAGTTCATATGGCAGGACCAGGTTAGGCTGTTTATCCTGACTGTGGTACACCTGATCCCACTCCTCAAATGACTCTTCCATTTTTCTAAGTCTAACGTAATTTTTCATTGATCATTCCTCTCTTATTTTTTTATTCCCTGCTAGATTTCTTGATTTCTAAGTTTCTTTGCGCAACTCAAATCTTTGAGTCCACTTAATCTGACCAGGGTGATCATTTCGCTAAACTCATTTGAACTGAAGAATCCTCTGTCTTATGTTACACATAAAGTACATGAAGTGCAAGGTCACCAAGCTCAACTCTACTGAGAGTTGACCTCACAAACTGCCTGTTTCACTCCAGCTGACAAAGAGATGAATGTGGTGTCAAAAAGAAGGTGACACTCATTCTACTCATATGTAATGTATCTGCTCACAGAGGGGGGAAAAAAGGTAATTGTTAAGCAGGTGTGCCACATGCGACAGTTAAACAGTAAATTCTACCTGAGAATTATGACCTGAGTTAAAACTACAGGCGTTCTAGAATGCTAGCTCACATGAACACAACACTGGACTTTGCCATGACTATTTCTCTCAGTGACTCGACCCAACTAAACTCTCCATTTAAACAAGCATTTTAGCTGCCCTCCATCTGTATTAAATATCACTGATTTCGATTCCATGGGGACAAAAACACTATTACCTAAACATTTCTCATTCTCCAGGCCATTTGTTTGAAGATCAGCTCATGATGTTCTGCAGCACATGTTCAGCCCCGTATCGTCCTCCTGGTATTAGCACCGGCTCTGGGTCTGATGTCTGCTGAGGTATTCGCACCACAGCCACTTCAGCAACACTCCATTTTCAATCTGTGAGATCATACGTGAAATATATGTGTCCTCATGTCTGGGGCGGGCAGTAATCACCGCTGCCCACCTGCTCAGCTCCGTGACGGCTGCGGCAGATGGACACGTGGCTGTGGGCGTCAGATGGACGGACGCACCTCTCGTCTGCTCTCACGCGCTCACATAAATGACAGTGTAAAGGGCACAGGCACGGCCTCCTGTCTGCACCGACCTGGAGGACTCTACTTACTGCTAACTGCTACTTACTATTTCTATGTCACCTGGGTAGCTGCTTTTATTTATGTAAGAAGAATTTAGGGGTTTCTGGCAAGGGCAGAGAATCTATGATAAGTAGCCATATAATAATCAGATGTAACATCTATAATAACAATACCATCTGTATTTCAGAAAGGAATATATTTTTTCTCAAGCAAAGTTACTTTTTCTGAATTATATCTACTCTCTGAACCACACCTGCACCTTTGGCTAATCCTGTAGCTAAGATCGTCCTGACCAAGTGCAACTTAATGCTGCCTTCACCAATTAGCATATGCAAATGTAAGGACTAGGCCTTCATGTTGGGCCCATTTCTTCAATGTTTGTGTCAAACACATTCACAAGCAGCAGATTGGACAGAACCATCTGTGTCAAGTGTGTTGACTGTGTTTCCTTTACACCATTTGAAACACGTTTGTAAAAAACAAATACATGTGTTTATGCATAATAGGTTAGACCAGTACCACTACATTTTAGACTACAACATGACAGCGGTACAAAGACGACATTGAGATGCAGGTTATGATGTATTAAATAGATTAATGGCAATTTATTAATAGATTAAATCATTTGGTTTGACGCCCCCTCTATGGTCCAACTAGACCAATCACAATGTCATTGTCCGATTAAAGTGCCCCACAGATTAGGCTAAACATCAGCCAGTTGCACAGGAGGAGACAGACGTGGTAGAACACCGGCACAAACAAAATGAAAGGCTCACTCGCCAGCATTTTGTACATGACATGCACCTTCTTGTAACATTTGCTGAATAAAACTCGCTAATTCTATCCCTTACATACATGATCAGATTACACAGGTGAGCAGCAATGCCCAACACTCAGGAAAGGTTTTTGCACTGAGCGCCAAGAAAACAGTGGCCAATTATCTTCACGCAGACTATAGAAACATCAGACAGCCGCAACACTTGAGTCAATCACCAGTCTTTTCGCCTGTGTACGGAGACTTTTAGTGCGCCTAATCGCCATGAATTGTACCTGAATTATACTTTTTAAACATAAAACCGATCTCTGTCTCTTTATATAATGCACTGGTTTCAGATAATGTTAGATCCACTATGCACTGGAAATATTCACCTTATTCTGCCCCGCCCACTTTTGCCTCTTTATGCCACAGATCCGCACTCCTGTAGTAAACATACTTCTGGTTTGACGACAACTCCGTTCACGCAAAATGTTTAACGCATAGATTTCTTGGGCGGCCTGCAAACCGCTTTTTAGTCCTTGAAGAACGTATTTTCTGTTGAGCTCGTCTGCCCCATGTAAACTAATACAATGGAAAAAAGATGGTGGCGCCCACGGAAACTTCCGAAATAAGGTCAATAACCTGGAAACTGACCTTTGTTAAGGTTGTATGGTTCACTGAAGGAAAAAAATATGATGCATTTTTCTTATTTTGCTTTAAACATGCTCTTGAGTACCTTAAATTTGCCTCATGTTTTGAAATCTGAAATTTTTGTTTTTTAATTGTGGATTAAATGTGTCAGCGACGAGTTGGCCACTGTCCAGGGTGTGACCCCCAAAGTCACTGGGATAGGCTCCAGTCACCTGCTCCAAAGGGGAACAAGCAGTAAAAAATGAATGAATTAAATGAAAGGATTTATCAGCTCTGTGCAATGACACTTACTGAGTGCATCCAGCCAGTAGGTGGCGCCTGCAGACACAATGGTTATTATGTTTAAAGGCAGAAACGCTCAGAGCGAATCTGGCGACGACTGAAAACAGCAGAAGATTCTCAGATAAGTGACGTATATGATCTGACACGTCATCACTGATCGAGGGAGCCCAGTGGTTTTGACGGTTGGAGGGAGAGGATTTTCAAACCTACATTGCTCAAACTAGCATGAATGCAAAGTGCAACTCCAGGTGTCTTTTAAAGATGGAACATTGTTAGAACATGATTAAAAATTCAAAAAAGGCATGTGTCACGTGTCCTGACTAAGACCAGGGGGCGGGACCACATTACACCAGTTTTAAAATCACTGCATTGGCTCCCCGTGTGTTTCAGGATCGATTTTAAGGTTCTTTTACTGGTTTATAAATGTCTTAATGGTCTTGGGCCTTCTTATCTTTCACAACTGCTTTTACCATATGAACCCTCGCGGCCCCTGCGCTCCTCTGGCAGCCGGCTCCTAGTCATTCCCAAAGTCAGGACACACACTCACGGCGAGGCGTCTTTTCAGTACTACGGCCCTGGTCTGTGGAACGGCCTGCCGGAGAACCTCAGGGCTGCAGAGAACGTTCAGGTTTTTAAGAGCAGGCTCAAGTCCTACCTTTTTAGTCTAGCTTTTGATTAATATTTAATTTGTGTATTTGTTACATTTATTTATTGTGTTTACTTATTTTATATGTATTTATTTAAGTTTTACTCTAGTTCTATTTATTAATTACCCATATTTATTTATTTATTCTTTTATTTATTTTAGACTCCAGTGTTTCCTCTGAGGGGCCCTCTGTACTGGGAGCGGCGGTCGTCTGTGGTTGCTGGGCCCTGGCTCATGGGCCCCTGGTGGAGGTTTGGTGTTTGCCCCATCTCTCCTCAGGGCCCTGAGTCTGCATCCTGTGGCTGCAGACTCTCTGCTCCTGGTGCAGACGGCTCCTCTGATGGTGCTTCTTCAACTGGTGTAGGCTAGGCTGCACAGCCTATTGTATCTTAGGGTATGTGTGTGTAAATACGTGTATATGCACATAGATGGGTGTGTATATGGATGTGTGTGTGTGTGTGTGTGTGTGTGTGTGTGTGTGTGTGTGTGTGTGTGTGTGTGTGTGTGTGTGTGTGTGTGTGTGTGTGTGTGTGTTCAGGTGTGTATGTGACTGTGGGTGGGTTGCTTGGCTCGTGGGAGGCGGTTGGGTGGGAAATAGTCATGTGTGGGAATGTTTTTAATATACACTGTAAAGCACTTTGTGTTACATGCTATGTATGAAAAGTGCTTTATAAATAAAGTTTGATTTGATTTGATTTGATGTGTCCTTTAAGACAATGGAGACACTTGGACTGTTCCACTCTGCTCCAAAGCGAACCAACGGAAAGATGGTTATAGAGCAATAACATCGGCCCCTGCCCTCCATCTGAAATTATGACATCATCAAATTCTACGACATGAACTCAACCTACTAATTTTGCCTCAATACGCAGTGTCTTTTTTGCAGCGGAAGCAATTACTCCTGCCTGCGCCCAAATGTGTTATTGTGAGCCGCTCTTTTACTCCAGTGTGACGAAGGCTGATGATGCACAAAGAATTAGGAACAATTCCACACCCCCACTGACTCCTGAATGCAAAAGGCCCGCACCTGCCAATCACTGCGCCCGGTCACAAAGGATAATGATAATATCTGCCCAAAATACATCCAAAACTCATTTACGCGGCAAAACATTATGAAATATCACAAACCATTTCCTGCTGTTAAAATGATTGTGGCATCCGAGAGACAGGCCATCTGAACCATTATGTCAACTCACCGGTGAAAGGGATGATGGGTAATTCAAAGGCAATTTGGGAGGAAATGACGAGAGTTACAAAACCGGTTGTGTTGTGAGACGTGACATTAAAACAGACTTTAAAACATCTGATTCTATGTTTGCAGGAATAATGTCAATTTTGTAAATAATTGTGTTGGGTTACTGCTGAGGTGCTCCCCCTGATGGTGGTTGGATGTTGGTGTTGGTGAGTCTGTATTTTAAAAGTTACAATGGCCTTTTATGGATTACGTGCACACTGTTAACTGTCACTTCACCTCTGCCAGGGACTACAGATGAAAATAGTTTGTCTGTGCAGCATATTTACTGCCAATGCCCCAGTCAAATAAACAAACAAATAAATAAAATAAATAAATAGACGCTTATGTGAAGTCGACGTCTCTTCTCCATCGCTGAGCCTCAGAGAAATACTCGGTTTCAAGTTTGCCAAATTTATGCCATCAAAGGTAGAAATCCCAAGGTCTCCTGTGCTGTTTTTACGTCCATAAATCGTCACCAGACTCGCTCTTACAACCGTGTGTTTACTTTATTTCACCGTCTAAATCAAAAGATGCCAAAGTAAATGTTCAAAGACTCCTGACAATACAAATGAAAGCCGCAAGTGGTGTTAAAGGCACTCGCCCTCATTGCCACGGCGCAGTCCCTGTCACCACAGAGAGCTTGGCCTTTGCACCTACCACACCCCTCCCCCCACAAAAGGCATCTACACATTACTACTCCAGTCACTGCATCGTGACCATTTCTGGCCACAGGGCGGGAAACGGACACATGGCCTCATTAACTTTACTTCAGTACGATGTGGAGAATGTAGGGGCCTCATTTGAATTCCCAGGGCAACTGTCGAGCAATTTCACAGCAAAGCCCTTTTTGTGTTCAGGTGGACCCCTCCAGGAGGGAGGAGTTTAGAACGTGCACTCGCCTCAGCATTCTGTCACATTCATGTACAAAACATATATTTCATTGTCAAACTGTTGTGTCCTGTTGGGTTTTTGGTGCATTATTGTCCAGAACAATGTTAGAGTTGACAAATGTTTATTTTGAGGTTGTTAGCATGTAAGCTAATTTTGATGCTAAACACTAACACTCAGCACGAGCAATTGACGTTAAACACAAACTGAAGAAGACATTGATATTACAATTAATGCAGATGACCATATGAACTAAGGAAGACTATTTTTCATTGTAATATGCATTGAAGTACATTTTTCTCTTGTATTATTTATGTTTATGTAACCATTACTTGTATCATGAAATTATGATTTTGATAATTTGGTAACGTATTGTTTATTTGAATTATCTAATGGCAATTTATAAGGAGGACTCCAGGAAGATTAGCGGCCATTAAATGGGCAGCTAATGGGGATCCTATTAAAACAATAAAACAATAAAACTAACACTAACAATCTACAGGAAACATTTATACACGTGGTAATGCTGTCTAACTCTGCTCTGGTGTTACTCACGTGTGTGCAGCGATTTCCTGTTTTTCATCAATTGTGATGTGTGGAGGCTAATGCTAACTCTTCTATTGTCAAAGTTACTAAAGTTTCTGTTGTTTTGAAAATGACCATTTTGTTGCAGAATCGCCACACCCTCAGTTACACAGTTAACTTCTGATTACACATGGTTTTTCTAATATTTTGTCCATATCATGTCACTGAGGCTTATTACGACATTCCAGGCCTCTCAGAAAACTGTCCCAATTGTAGGTCTAACTTTCCCCTTTTAAATGGCTTTGGTTCTCAAGCTTTGAACATACTTTAGGAAAAAGTTAAATGCTGACTTCTTCAGAGTCTGAGCTGAACTGAAGTTGTGAAGCCTCGGCTCGTCCTCTGCGGCGGAGGTGATCCACTTGACGGATGTGTTGTGTGGCTGAGCTGTGACACGAGGACCCACCTGGAATCATCTGAGCCCCTGCTGCCTCCTCCCCGCCCCATCCATCACCATCTCCTCCCATCAGCCACAAAGAAGCAGCAGCTTAACGTCAGCAGACAGTTCATCCAGGCGTGGGTGTATTAGAAAAGTCTACATGATGAATGGGTGTGATCAGAGTGGATGGAGTTAGTGGACCCTGATGGACAAAGTTCTGGCGTCCTCCTGGTCCACGGCCGCCGACTCAGCCCTGTCTCTCACAAAGACTGTGAGGTGCAGAGAAGTACAGATGTGTGGAATGTAGCGACATACTCCTACGACCGCATTACAGCTGAGGGACCGGCCTTTAGCCTTGTCAGTTAGTACATTTCTTTTTGCTTCCAATATATTACATTGTTGAAGGGTTTGTGAAAGCTCGGACAAAGCTTAGGTACAAATATTATTGGTTTCTTTGAGCTTTTAACTGTGCTATTACAGTTTCCTTGTCAAAAACTCCCCCGGTGTTGTACTTAGCTTCATTCACACTTGTTTCATCAATCCTGTCTATGAGCTCACCTTCTCTGCTCCATCATTAGCATGCTAACAGCACACTTCCTGTTTGCTGGGAATGGTCTATAATTAGATGCAGGCAGCACGCAGCAGTCTCATTTTGACTCTAAGAGCTGCGTACCATACACCTGTGATGGGGCAAAAGAGATCTTACTTCACATAATAACCATAATCATCATAATACAACAGATACATCCCCTTTAACTGGAAATCCAGCAAATGCCTCCACACGTTACACCCACAGGACACGACCGGAGGGAGAACAAGAAAAGAAGGGCACCAAAAACATCCAAAGAATTCAAATGCATTAAGTCCAAAGTAAACATCCTTTTTTCTTTTGTGGTCCTCAGTTGTGAAGTACATATATTATTCATATCAGTCATAACAAAATGACCTTCTGCATTTATAAAACTTAGGTATGATCTCCCTTGAATGTCTGATGTACTGTCTTAATGACAATTCAGTTTTAAAGTGTTATAATATTGCTTTGTTTAATTTGTTGGATGTAATAACTCCGTTTTTAGTGAGCGCCTCAAAGTCCTGTTTCTCTGTCAAAGGATTCCTTCATATAACATATAACATATTAAAGCTTTTCATATGATTTTCTTTTACAATCAGATAAAACACTTTTTATACATTTAGTTCTCCGGAGCTTTAATCTCTGGTGTCACACATTCTTGTCTGTGTTCACGCGTCGATATTGGAACTAAACGCGAACAAGACCAGGATGGAACCAGGACTACATAAGGTCTAAACTGGGCCAAAAACCCAAATATGTTTTATGATCAGAAATAAAAATTAATTAAGTTTAGATTTATGAGCAAAATGCAAATGAATAACATAAGAAATTGTTCACTTCCTGTCATAGTTGCATTCAGTTGCTGCGAAGCCAAATGAGCACCAATGTTTGCATCCAACAAAACAGAGGACAGTCAAGTCTACCTTAAAGGACACTTTTTTGAGCTTTTAATCATGTTCTAACAATGATCGATCATCAAAAACATACCTGGTGTTGCATTTAGCTGCATTCTTTATTTGAGGAACGTTTATCAGAAACTGCTCTCGGTGTCATTGCACAGAGCAGATAAATCCTTTCATTTGATCCACAATAAAAACAAAATGTTTCAAAACATGCAATGGCAAATTTCAGGTAGTCAAGAGCATTTTGGATACTAACAACACGAAAAATGCATAATATTTTCCCTTTACCCCTGATATTTTGTTTTTTTCTCATGATAAGGTGTTTCTTCTGAGTTCTTTAAATTTCACTGAACCAAAGATATATAATGGTTCTCTAAAAAAGTAGTTAAAATGCATTCAAATAACACGGCAGTATTTATTACCATTGAAATCCATCTATTACACTCAGAGGTGAACTCTTCTGATGAGGGCATGATTGTTTGGTCTTCAGTGTGCCATTAAACGCATCTCCTTCCATGGAACCAGCGAGTGACGCCATCAGGTCAAACAGGGAAGACCCGTGGACACAGATCTCACCCGTAACAATAAAAACACTGCGAACGCCATACTGTAAAACATTCCAGGCAAAGCAATAACATCCCCACAAACCAAGCAGGCAGTACACCGTCCCCCCAGAAAATCAGTGTAGTAGACTCTTCAGTGTAATAGTAAGATGAGTTTGTTCAAAGTTTTTTTATGCATGTATGGGGCTTTTTGACCTTTTTTGCACGGACTGTTCCTTCTTTTTTGCCGTCTCTCCACCAGAAAAGTTACGCAGCACTCTAAACTCCGGTGCCAGTCCGCTGGAGCACGCCGTTCTCTGATCTTCTCCGTTAAGAGCATGATTAATTGCGGTAGTTAAGCGTGCCCCTCCCCCTGACTGAGCCACACACATGTAACTCTCTCTAATGTCATCACTCATACGCGCTAATGTGACACGTGTTAGATTACACTGTGACTGAGCCAAACAACTGATGAGAGATAACGGAGCAGAGGCACGGGCCAGAGGAGGACTTCTCTGCCTCCTAGTGGACGCTGGAGGAACAGCCCAGCAGCAGACAACACAACAGAGCAGCCGAGAGAGCCGACCATGGCCAGAGTGACTTAGCTTATCTAATGCAGTGGTTCCCAAAGTGGGGGTCGGGGCCACTCGGGGGGTCGCGAGAGGTGAGCTGGGGGTCGCGAGATGATTTTAAGATCACACTTTAATTAATATGACATTGTATTTGCTCTTTTTTATTAATCAAAAACTGTATAGTTTAGAGAAATAGGGTCCACTAAGACAATAAACTATTCAAATAACCAGTATTAAACTTGATTTCACACTTAAAATTATTGCTACTGTAATTTTCATTTCGCTTTGGGGGTCCCAAGTGGGTTGCATGGCTATTTTGGGGGTCCCAGCCAGAAAAGTTTGGGAACCCCTGATCTAATGGATAGGGCTTTACTTACTGATTACTCATTTTAGGGATTATATATGACGTGTCAACAAGTATGTGTATTATTGATGAAAAGCAGAAAATGTTGATTCTTTTTTGACATTCTGAGTTAATGATGCCACTGTTTTTGTTATAAATCTGTTTTTCGTGTGTGTTTTAGAGTCTTAATGTGCTTAATCCAGACAAACATTACCATAAAAGAAATACTACCGTTTTTAAATGATGATTTGTCTGTTAATCATTGCAGGAATACTGTGTTTATTCAGTTTTCGCACTAAACCTTGTTGACCTTGTTTTATGTTTTATGAATCCAAAATACAATCAGTGCTGCTTTGGATGTATACAGCGGCTGTCAAGAGATTCAAAGCCCTGTACAATCTTTACCATGCATTATTCATTCAGTGCAGACTCAGAGGAGAACCTTTGTATAAGGTGGTTTTACAGAACGGATTTGAGTTACTGAGTAGCTCAGTTACAGCACGACAAATGATGCATTTGTAATTTTATAGTCATGAACTGAAACATAAAGGCAACTAATACATAACTAAGTAACTATTAAAGCATATTTGAAATAAACTGATCCCAAACATTCTCCTGTCTTTAGAGTAATTATGAGATTTTATTTTTTTTTCTTTTCTAATGAAGCTCTTTGTTTGGTGAGGTAAGTTTACCTCAGTAAAGGGGCAGATTGTGAAAAAAAAAAAGAAAGAAAACTTTCTGGAAGTAGTGTTGGTTGTTGTAAAGTATTTTTAGTTATCAAATAATTTAAATTAAAGTAAATTAGAGTGTTGGCCATTGTTTACAGTATGGTTGCTAGGTAACAGTTATGGAATGCCCTCCACACATGTCACATCTATCCAACCAGGACGTAACATTTATAAAAGTCACCAACGTTGTCAAACTGGGGAAAAATAAGGTCTAAAAAATAAGATTCCTGAACAAGGAAGTAAAACTGATGCACTGGAAGTAGGACTTTGTGCCGTTCAAATTAGAAGTAGTTTTGTTTTTCATGTTTTTAACACAATAAAAATGAGGTCCAGTGCCTTTAAAGATCCATAAATCCCGTGTTTAGTGCAGTTAAAGATATGGCTGTGCTCCAGGGGGCCCCTGCTCCAGTATCTGTCACACATGACAGTTACAGTGCTGTGATGTGATGTACTGTGTGCTATATTTAGTCATTGTAGCTTTTATGGACTGTTTGCCCACAGGCTGACCACAGGTACACCAGATCAACTGAAGGACACGTTATGGACCCGCTGATTCCACTGTTCATGTACTGTTTATAACACAAACCGTTCTCAAAAATTATGTTTATGGTTTTAACTTTGCATAAAAATCCTCTTGAGCTGAAGTAGTGTACTCCAGTAGTTAGGGATGGAGAGGAACTCATTCAAACTCTCACTTTACTTTAATTGAGAAGACTTTTATTGAATGAACTTTTTTGTGCAGATTTTTAAACATGTACTTGTAATTGGGTAAATCTTAAGTTAGATATATTTAAAATCATGTGAGTCTGAGTACAAGAAGTCCCCATCTACTTCTTTCTAAACCTACAAACACACAGGACTCCACTGCACCGCCGGCTCAGAGTTCAGAGTTCAAACTGCGTGGATTGTGATTAAAAACCACTGAATTCTTTTCAACAATTAAATAAACTAGGGTTATTATAAAATGTTGTTCCAAACTGCTACTAAAATCAGTAAACTAGTATATTGCTCAGTGTTTTTTGCTGTGCATCTTTTACTTTTCTATAAGTTCACTTTTGGCAGCAGTATATGTTTTTATTTTTTTTCCATGTAACAGTACTTTATTGCAGTACTCGTTCCACTACTGCAAGTAACAACTACATGTTAATTAGTCTCATTAAAGCATGAACAAAGACCTAGAATGTCTCAGGCTTAGTCATTTCTTAATGAAAGAGTTATGTTATTAATTATGTAGTGACTAAGCCAGAATCATTCTGAATCAACTATTTGTTCATCGCAAATTAAAGTTTTTGTTCATGCTTTGTTAAAACAATTAAAAGTGCAGTTATTTGCTGTTGGCATTATATATTTACAGCTTGATAAATGTTTAGCAGGAATGCTTTGTGTGATTGTAACATTCTTAATAATACATGTGCAGATTTAGATTTAAAATGTTAACTTTGTTCACATACAGTTATTGTGCCTCTCTGTCGTTTCCCCGTCTCCTGTGTGCGTGCGTGCGTGTGCGTGTGCGCTGGTGACGTCACACCCCCTCCCTCTCCCTCCCTCCCTCTCTCTCTCTCTCTCTCTGACACACGGGGCGAGCGCGGAGCAGCAGCAGCAGCAGACACTTGGTGCTGGCTCAGAGCGGAGCGCGCACGGCGGACGAGGCGGACTGGAGTTATGCCTCAGCCCTGGGAATACAACACCGCTCATCTCCTTTCCTTCTCTGGCCGCATTCTCCTCTTGGACTCGCGGAGCCTCGCGTGCGTCACGGTTTCCACTGCGCACTTGGATTTTGCTGAAAAAGTGGCCGGACTAAAATGAGGTGCCGCTGGTTGGACGCGGAGCACAGAGGCGGCGTTTGTTGCTGCTGGTCTTTGGGTGGATGTTTGGCTCACTCTCTATGAGCTGCAAAGGAAAAAAGGAGAATGCAGCAGTAGAAGTCCTTCTCACGTCTAACTCGTCTGGCAATGCTCCAAGTCCACAAGACTGCAGAATTATCTCATTTACAAGCAAAATGTTTATTCTTTTTTCTTTTCTTTTTTTTTCAAACATATTGATCTTTTTAGAGTAAATGGAGAGTGTCGCTGCCTCGCCACAGTCGTCCAGCCCTGTCCCCGTGTGCGTGCTCGTGTGTGAGTGAGACAGAATGAGAGCCTCCTTCCCTCCTCTCTCCGTCCGTTCCTTCGACGCACGGCTCTGGCTCCAAACTTAAATGCGGGATCTGCATGTGGGCGAGCTCCCGTGGCTGTAAAGATGCTGCTCGGCGTCGTGTTGCTGAGCGTCCTCACGGTCCTCAGCCTGCCGTCGAGCCGAGCGGAGAGCCGCAAAACTTCCCTCTCCAAAGACATCTGCAAGAGCCGCTGCGCATGCGAGGAGCGCGAGAACATCCTCAACATCAACTGTGAAAATAAGGGATTTACAACTGTCAATCAGTTCCAGGCGCCGCCGAATAAGGTCTCCCAGCTTTTCCTAAATGGGAACTTCCTGTCACGGCTCAATGCCAATGAATTTGTCAGTTACGGCAATGTCAGCTCGCTGCATCTGGGGAATAATGGCTTGCAGGAGATCCGGACGGGTGCGTTTAACGGGCTGCGTTTTCTCAAGCGCTTGCACTTGAACAACAACAACCTGGAGGTGATTAAGGAGGACACGTTTGCAGGTTTGGAGAGTCTGGAGTATCTGCAGGCGGACTATAATTATATCAGCACCATCGAGCCGGGCGCCTTCAGTAAGCTGAACAAGCTCAAAGTGCTGATCCTCAATGACAACTTGCTGCTGTCCCTGCCGCCTAACATTTTCCGCTTTGTGCTCCTCACTCACTTGGATTTACGAGGCAACCGGCTCAAGATGCTGCCCTTCGCGGGAGTGCTGGAGCACATCGGGGGCATCATGGAGATCCAGCTGGAGGAGAACCCGTGGAACTGCACTTGTGACTTAATCCCTCTCAAGTCGTGGCTGGACACCATTTCGGTTTTTGTGGGGGACATTGTGTGCGAGACTCCATTCCGGCTGCACGGCAAAGACATCACGCAGCTAATCAAACAGGATTTATGCCCGAGGAGGAACGCCGGGGAGCGCGCACATCCTCCTTCTGATTCTCATTTTCAAGGAGCCCTGCCCCCCACCTACCACCCTGGCCTGGTCACCCCCACCCGTGCCCCCAAAGCCTCCCGTCCCCCCAAAATGCGCTACAACAGGCCCACCCCTCGCTTCAAGGACAAGCACGTCTTTGGGCCCATAATGGTGTACCAGACGCGCTCCCCGGTGCCCATGCTCTGCCCCTCTGTCTGCGTGTGCACGTCGCCCAACCCCGACAGCGGCCTCCACATCAACTGCCAAGAGCGGAAGTTACATAACATCAGCGAGCTCAACCCCAAGCCCTCTTACCCCAAAAAACTGCACCTGACCGGCAACTACCTGCAAGTCATCTACAGGACGGACTTGGCAGAGTATAGCTCTCTGGAACTGTTGCATCTTGGGAATAATCGGATTGCCGTCATCCAGGAGGGAGCTTTTGAGAATTTGACCAATCTGCGACGTCTTTATTTGAATGGGAATTACATCGAGACTCTTTCGCAGTCGCTGTTTGCCGGGCTTCAATCTCTGCAGTATCTATATTTGGAATATAACATCATCAAAGATATTTTTCCGCAGACGTTTAACTCTTTGCACAACCTCCAGCTGCTATTTCTCAACAACAACCTGCTGAGATCTCTCCCTGACAACGTTTTCGGGGGCACTATGCTAACCCGGCTGAATTTACGCAACAACCACTTTTCGTATTTGCCCGTCAAAGGAGTACTGGACCAGCTCTCTGCCTTCATCCAGATCGACCTGCAGGAAAACCCCTGGGACTGTACGTGTGACATTGTGGCCCTCAAAAACTGGATGGAATTGTCCAGCACCAGCGTGGTCGTCAACGAAATCACTTGCGACTCCCCGTCCAAGCACGCAGGCCGCCTTTTGCGCTCTCTCCGCAACGAGGCCATCTGCACTGAGCCGAGCGAGCTGCCCACCCCACAGCACGTCACCCCCAGTCGAGCCCCCACCCTGCTCAGCCCCGGCACAGAGCCCACCACCCCTGCTCTGTCCTCTTCATCTTCCTCCGCTCCCACGTCCTCCTCTCCTTCTCCTTTCTCTCCTCTCAGCTCCGTCAGCCCCACAGAGTCCAAACTCGCCACTCCGGAGCTGCACCCCGAGGTCCCTCTCTCGGTGCTGATTCTGGGGCTTCTAGTAGTTTTCATTCTTTCCGTTTGCTTCGGAGCTGGGCTTTTTGTCTTCGTCCTCAAACGCCGCAAAGGTGTTGAGCACGTCCCCAATGGCGCTAACAACTTAGATCTCAATTCTTTTCAGGTCCAATATGGCTCGTACAACCCTGAACCCACACCGGGTAAGTCCTCTGAAAGCCATGTTTATAACTACATCCCCCCGCCGGTGGGCTCCATGTGCCAAAACCCCATTTACATGCAAAAAGATGGCGAGCAGGTGGCTTTTTACCGCAACCTGAAAGAGCTCAGTTTTGGGCCCCTGGATGTGAAGAAGGAGGATGTAGTAACGCGCAGTCCAGGGGCGTACACCATCAGCACGTTGGATTTTATGGATAAATCACCCACGATGTGCACAATGACCTCCCAAGAGCCCCCTGAGGTCTTGTATCAAAACATAGTAGAGAGGCCACACAAAGAACTGCCCACAGCCGCAGGACCCCCTCCCTTCACTTACAACTTTTGCACTTTACCCAAGAGACCATGTATCGTGCCCCCCTACGAGGCAGCTACTGTGCGTCGCCCCCCGCCCGCCCACGAGCGCTTCAACAAAACTGTGCTGTACGGGACCCCCAGGAAGTACTACGGGGCCGAGCACGCTTCCATAAAGAACAGTGAGCACCCGCTGCTCCTCCCGGGGAAACTAAAAACTGAGCCGGACTATCTGGAGGTGCTGGAGAAACAGACTGCCATGAGCCAACTGTAAGATAGCCCCCCCTCCCCTGCCCTCCACCCCTTCCCCTGGCCCTGACTCGCTCCAATAACCCTGCGTTACTGTAATCATACCTCTATATATCTGTCTTATCTATCTGTGTTCAATGGGCCATGACTCAAGTGAATCCACGGCTTTTCTGGACATTTATTTTTCCCTTTTCCATTTTCTTTCAGATGTATAAATGGATTATAAGAATTATATTAATATGCAGTTCTATTTTTCTCCTGGAAGCTATAAATTATTTCTTCATTTTTGGGAAAAAAAAAAAATCGAACAGGCTTGGATAACGGCAGGTATTCTCATGGGCAGGACTGTGTACAAGCTTTGTGCTTTTTCATACAACTGTATTCTATTTTCCTGCAAAACACAGAGCTATTGATGTTTGTAGAAGAGGAGCTGCAGACTGACATTCCTGTACATATAGCCTCCACAGGTAAATGGTGAGTGTTCAATGAAATCTTTCCAAACAACAAGCGACGAAATCCAGAAAGTGCCTTTGCACTCGACTATTTTATCAACAATGCTCTCTGCAAATGGATATGTTTTACTTTTTCTTTTGAAAGTGCTGTATTTTAAAGAAAACTTTATGTAAATTAGAAGACCTATTTGTCCATTTCAAATAGAAAACTATAAAAATGAACTCGAGACTGGTGTGGACTCTGTATGGGGTAATGCCAGGGAGAATATTGTTATTTTTTGCTTTGAATTGAAGTGTTTTTGAGATGTACTTCTAGACTACATTGTACGCTTTAGAGGAGCAATACAACGCGGCCAAAAAAACGCGCCATTAAATTTTCACTGAAGCACTTTGTCAAGATGTGAGCTGGAGGTAATTCTTTCTTCAGACTGCATGATCACATGTGGATGGGGCTGTGTGTGAGGGCCGGTTGTGCTGTGTGTGAGGGCCGGTTGTGCTGTGTGTGAGGGCCGGTTGTGCTGTGTGTGAGGGCCGGTTGTGCTGTGTGTGAGGGCCGGTTGTGCTGTGTGTGAGGGCCGGTTGTGCTGTGTGTGAGGGCCGGTTGTGCTGTGTGTGAGGGCCGGTTGTGCTGTGTGTGAGGGCCGGTTGTGCTGTGTGTGAGGGCTGGTTGTGCTGTGTGTGAGGGCCGGTTGTGCTGTGTGTGAGGGCCGGTTGTGCTGTGTGTGAGGGCCGGTTGTGCTGTGTGTGAGGGCTGGTTGTGTAGTGTGTGAGGGCCGGTTGTGCTGTGTGTGAGGGCTGATTGTGTAGTGTGTGAGGGCTGGTTGTGCTGTGTGTGAGGGCCGGTTGTGTAGTGTGTGAGGGCCGGTTGTGTAGTGTGTGAGGGCTGGTTGTGCTGTGTGTGAGGGCTGGTTGTGTAGTGTGTGAGGGCCGGTTGTGTAGTGTGTGAGGGCTGGTTGTGTGGTGTGTGAGGGCTGGTTGTGCTGTGTGTGAGGGCTGGTTGTGCTGTGTGTGAGGGCTGGTTGTGTAGTGTGTGAGGGCCGGTTGTGCTGTGTGTGAGGGCTGATTGTGTAGTGTGTGAAGGCTGGTTGTGTAGTGTGTGAGTACCGGTTGTGCTTTGTGTGAGTACCGGTTGTGCTGTGTGTGAGGGCTGGTTGTGTGGTGTGTGAGGGCTGGTTGTGCTGTGTGTGAGGGCTGGTTGTGTAGTGTGTGAGGGCCGGTTGTGCTGTGTGTGAGGGCTGATTGTGTAGTGTGTGAAGGCTGGTTGTGCTGTGTGTGAGGGCTGGTTGTGTAGTGTGTGAGGGCCGGTTGTGCTGTGTGTGAGGGCTGATTGTGTAGTGTGTGAAGGCTGGTTGTGCTGTGTGTGAGGGCTGGTTGTGTAGTGTGTGAGGGCCGGTTGTGTAGTGTGTGAGGGCTGGTTGTGCTGTGTGTGAGTACCGGTTGTGCAGTGTGTGAGGGCCGGTTGTGCGGAGTGTAAGGGGTGGTTGTGCTGTGTGTGAGGGCTGGTTGTGCCGTGTCTGAGGGCCGGTTGTGCGGAGTGTAAGGGGTGGTTGTGCTGTGTGTGAGGGCTGGTTGTGATGTGTGTGAGGGCCGATTGTGCAGGGTGTGCGGGCTTGTTGTGCTGTGTGTAAGAGCCGGTTGTGCAGCGTGCGGGCTGGTTGTGCTGTGTGTGAGGGCCGGTTGTGCAGTGTGGAGGCCGGTTGTGCAGCGTGCGGGCCGGTTGTGCAGCGTGCGGGCCGGTTGTGCAGTGTGCGGGCCGGTTGTGCAGCGTGCGGGCCTGGTTCCTCTCCTGTGCGGGCCTGGTTCCTCTCCTGTGCACGTGCGGGTCGGTTGTGCAGCGTGCGGGCCTGGTTCCTCTCCTGTGCACGTGCGGGTCGGTTGTGCAGCGTGCGGGCCTGGTTCCTCTCCTGTGCACGTGCGGGTCGGTTGTGCAGCGTCGCGGGCCTGGTTCCTCTCCTGTGCCGCGTGCCAGGTCGGTTGTGCAGCGTGCGGGCCTGGTTCCTCTCCTGTGCGGGTCTGGTTCCTCTCCTGTGCGGGCCTGGTTCCTCTCCTGTGCACGTGCGGGTCGGTTGTGCAGCGTGCGGGCCTGGTTCCTCTCCTGTGCACGTGCGGGTCGGTTGTGCAGCGCGGCGGCCTGGTTCCTCTCCTGTGCATGTGCGGGTCGGTTGTGCAGCGTGCGGGCCTGGTTCCTCTCCTGTGCACGTGCGGGTCGGTTGTGCAGCGTGCGGGCCTGGTTCCTCTCCTGTGCACGTGCGGGTCGGTTGTGCAGCGTGCGGGCCTGGTTCCTCTCCTGTGCACGTGCGGGTCGGTTGTGCAGCGTCCTGGCCTGGTTCCTCTCCTGTGCACGTGCGGGTCGGTTGTGCAGCGTGCGGGCCTGGTTCCTCTCCTGTGCACGTGCGGGTCGGTTGTGCAGCGTGCGGGCCTGGTTCCTCTCCTGTGCACGTGCGGGTCGGTTGTGCAGCGTGCGGGCCTGGTTCCTCTCCTGTGCACGTGCGGGTCGGTTGTGCAGCGTCGCGGGCCTGGTTCCTCTCCTGTGCACGTGCGGTCGGTCGTGCAGCGTGCGGGCCTGGTTCCTCTCCTGTGCACGTGCGGGTCGGTCGTGCAGCGTGCGGGCCTGGTTCCTCTCCTGTGCACGTGCGGGTCGGTTGTGCAGCGTGCGGGCCTGGTTCCTCTCCTGTGCACGTGCGCCGCGGTGTGAGTGGAACGTGACGGCGCCTCCTGTGATTGACGAGGCTTGTTTGCACAGTTTAATGATCGCGGCTGCCAAAGAGCTCAACCCGGCCATGCGTTTCCCAAACAAAACCTCCGCGCAGCCTCGTCCATTTCATAGCCCTCACTGGCAACACGGCGTATTAATATCTGCAGAAGCGTAAGATTAAAGACTGCTGCTGGAGCTTTGAGAGAGGCACAGTGATGGCCTCTCTAATTATCCATGCGTCTTCGGTAGCGGCTGGTCGGCTGATAGATTGCTTTGGCGCGGGCAGTAGCTGTGAGCCAGCAGTTCTCTGACAGACCTCGAGCCCTCTGCGAAGACAGGAATAAACATCGAAAGAGTCACCAAAGGGAGGTTTCCCGCTCCAGCTGAGGCCCTGGGGGTGTGTTCATCATGTGGTCCTGGTTTCGAGCTGGTTTTAGCCCAGTTTAGACTTGATCTAGACTTGGTTTGGTGCTAGTCCTGGTTTAGTCTCTGGATTTAGTTCCAGTAAATGTGGTGTTTTTGCACAGCCTGAGAAAAGACTTGGCTTCATGGCTTGTGATGTCATGCGCTGGTGCCGTGTTTAAAGTGGATGATCTAATGGTTTTGGCAAAGGGAAAACTTGAGAATTTGGCATATTGTTGTAGTGGTCATTTTTCAAGAAAATTGTGAAATAATTGATTTAAAGGTGCGATGTGTAACTTTGCATGAAGACAATGCGTAGCCTGCAACGTTTCACAGCACAGGCAAGACAAGTTTATTTGTAGAGCACCATTCGTACACAAGGCAATGCAAAGTGCCTTACATAACAGGAAAAGTTGCATTAAAATTACAAAACACATAGAGACAATTTAAATTTTCATTTTAAAATAAAGCGCTAAAGAGAAGAGTGCAGTCGTATGCACATCTAAACAAAACTGTTTTTAGCCTGGATTTAAACATTGTCAGACTGGAGGCCTGTCTCACATCTTCAGGGAGACTGGTCCAGATTTTAGCTGCAAAAAACTGAAATGCTGATTCCCCCATGTTTAGTCCTGACTCTAGGCACCAGCAGGAGGCCGGTCCATGTTTAGTCCTGATTCTGGCATCAGCAGGAGGCCGGTCCATGTTTAGTCCTGATTCTGGCACCAGCAGGAGGCCGGTCCATGTTTAGTCCTGATTCTGGCACCAGCAGGAGGCCGGTCCATGTTTAGTCCTGATTCTGGCACCAGCAGGAGGCCGGTCCATGTTTAGTCCTGACTCTGGCACCAGCAGGAGGCCGGTCCATGTTTAGTCCTGATTCTGGCACCAGCAGGAGGCCGGTCCATGTTTAGTCCTGACTCTGGCACCAGCAGGAGGCCGGTCCATGTTTAGTCCTGATTCTGGCACCAGCAGGAGGCCGGTCCATGTTTAGTCCTGACTCTGGCACCAGCAGGAGGCCGGTCCATGTTTAGTCCTGACTCTGGCACCAGCAGGAGGCCGGTCCATGTTTAGTCCTGACTCTGGCACCAGCAGGAGGCCGGTCCATGTTTAGTCCTGACTCTGGCACCAGCAGGAGGCCGGTCCATGTTTAGTTCTGACTCTGGTACCAGCAGGAGGCCCGTCCATGTTTAGTCCTGACTCTGGCACCAGCAGGAGGCCGGTCCATGTTTAGTTCTGACTCTGGTACCAGCAGGAGGCCCGTCCATGTTTAGTCCTGACTCTGGCACCAGCAGGAGGCCGGTCCATGTTTAGTCCTGACTCTGGCACCAGCAGGAGGCCGGTCCATGTTTAGTCCTGACTCTGGCACCAGCAGGAGGCCGGTCCATGTTTAGTTCTGACTCTGGCACCAGCAGGAGGCCGGTCCATGTTTAGTTCTGACTCTGGTACCAGCAGGAGGCCGGTCCGTGTCAGTGCAGAGACCTGAGCACAGACTAATGTGCTCGTACTTCCTGGTTCTAGTCAGGACTCGAGCAGCAGCGTTCTGGATGTACTGCAGCTGTTTTACAGCTCGTTTGGAGAGGCCAGTGAGCAGCCGTTACAGTAGTTTAACCTACTGGAGACAAATGCATGGATAAGTCTCTCCAAGTCTGGTTTAGACACTATAACTTTAATTTAGGCAATGTTTTTTAGGTGGTAAAAGGCTGTTGATGTTATTGATTTGATGTGGCTGTCAAAGTTCAGGTCTGAGTCCATTATTACCCCCATATTTCTGACTTGATTTGTAGGTTTCAGAGCGAGAGACTGGAGGTGACTGCTGACACTTTCTCTTAGGCCCAAAGACGGTGATTTCAGTCCTGTCTGAGTTTAGCTGGAGAAAATTGTTTTACATCCACCACTGATCAGTTGGATGCAGTGACAGAGTGAATCCACTGGTCCATATTCACCTGCCGTCAGTGAGACATAGCACATCTCTGCTTTATTGGGAAAATTAATTCTGTTTTCTTTTTAATACCAACCTTTTTTCTCTAAATAGGCAGATGATGCAAAAAAGCCCTGAGTGCATTTGACATCTTTCAGAAGTCCTACAGAAACAAGTCAAGTAAATGAGCTCATGGCTTTTTTTGCATCTAATTGTCTTATTGGAAGAACAACCCAAGTTGATAGCGCACCTCAGGTTCTGGGCTTTCATTTATAAAGCGCGTGTACATACAAAAATGTTACATACATGACTTTCCATTTTTGTTTGTGATCTTTACAAAGTCAACTAACTATGCAGAGAAATGAGCCGTCCGCTCCAAACACTGTCAGGGCTTTCAGGGACGAGGCAGAATGCTCAGTGAAAAACTGGCACGGAGATTTGTGGAAATGTGTGTTTATCTGTACCTAAACCTTTTATAAATGAGAGCCACATCTGTGGAGAGGTGACCCCGCTCATTATAAGAATGTTGTTCTTTTGAATGGATGATTAAATGCCATGTCGCGGAACATTCTAGACAGTAACATCTCCATGGAAACGAGGATGACAGAGACCAGAGAAGTTACATAGTGCACCTTTTGCTTTAGACCTGGTTTAGTCTCTGCGCTCATACATTTGGACTAAAACCTGGACTAGACCATGACAATGAATGAATGAGTTTATTTGGTTGAGAAAATAACATAAATCATTTAAAAATTATTATAACACTGACAAACTGGTTGCAACCAAAAAGGATTGGGCTGAAGCAACATGCTTTTATGAGCCAACCCTGAACATGACAAACGACAACTCAACAAGTCAGACAGAAAACCCACTGACATTTATCAGTACAATCAGACTGTCTTATCTGAAAATAATCAGGACGGGTACATATTCATTTTTAGCCACATGCAACAGTTGATATATTGCACATGATATTTTTAAGAATCAAACATACACATCAAATATTATTTCTTCTTCTTTAATTCCTACGTGCACAAAGGTAATATGAAATATTAATCTTCAGATCAAATGTACTGCATTTACGGGTTTCCTTTCACAAAATTGTAGCGCTGTCAATAAATAATTTTATATTATGATATATCAAATTTTATATTTTAGCACAGAACATTTTTGGTTTTATGCAAACTGCTATTAATCATAGGATTAGACAACACAAGGCGAGGAGCTCATTCCTCTGTCGGCTTTGATCATCAGCTTGAGAACCAAAACTCTAAATTTAAACGCTGTCTAAATTCAGGTAAAGTGGGGCAAGTTAAGTGAAGTAAAATGAAGAGTTTGGTCACATCAAGTCTTGTGGGTCACAGTGAGCGCAAAACACGTCTAAACTGATCTTTCCAAACTGAGTGTCCCACTTTAGCTGAACATAGGATCAGCTCGGGGAGGTTTAGGGACGCTTTGGGTGACAGTGTCAATTCTATTCTAAGTTTTCTATTTCCTGATGTTATTATCAAAAAATTGAATTCACCCCTATATTTGTAGCAGTGATTAAATCAATGTTACAATCGTTAGTAAAAGGAATATTTGACATAAAACATATACAAAGTGCTTATTACAAAACGAATGCTAGGTTTATTATAGACTTGTACCTAAAAACCATATTTTGTGCCGTGGTAGAAATGTGTGCTAATCCTACACACACACACACGCACACGCACACACACACACGCACACACACAGACACGCACACACACACACACACACACACACACACACACACACATGTATGTATGGTGATGATACTTAAGTGTGTGTTGTTTAATTACTGGCTTGAAATGAGAGCTCCAAGAACAGTATCTGGTCCTGTGCCTCGGCTGGATAAATGGTTTGCTGTCAGTAGTTGATTGTGTTGTATTGGTTGAACCAGTTAGAACTAAATAAGCGGCTTCTGAAAAATGCATGACCCAATCGCAGCCATTCTTTTCCTCTTGAACGTCAGCCTGAAGGTGCATGGGGCTCTGTGGCTCGGTGTGCTAGCTGTGGTCATTAGAGAGGCTGTAAACTCCTGATTGGTAACTGAAAAAAGACTGTTAAAAATCCTGGAGTCAATGAGAGGCTTTACAGCATTCTATAGCGTTGGTGGAGATGAGTTTCAGCACGTATTTTGCTAAAATGGGGACAGGAGTCACAAAATGGTGGAGTGTAAAAGGTGTTGTTGTTGCTGCAGTAAAAATACGCTTGTCAAAAAGCACATGTTTTGTCCTGGTTTGTGGGCTCCGTTTTCACTATTGCAGGCGATCAGAACGTGGTGGAGTCATTTGAACACACAGGCGCAATTGTTATTAACGCAAAAGACTTTAAAGGACACATGTTATGCATTATTTACTTTTCTGAGCTTTAAACCTTGTTATAACATTGTCCCCTCATCTAAAACATGGAGCTATAGTCGTGTTTAGCTTCATTTACTCTTGTTTGAATTAATCCTGTTTATGAGGTCCACTTGCTTTGAGCCTCAGATTTGTGATGACACAGGTAGAGCTGCGAGGTCTCCTTTGCTGTTTTTAACTTCATAAACATCACAGACCCGTTTTGAACATTTCTGCTTGAAGTCACGTGTTACAAATGCTTACTTTTACAAGTTGGTACGAGCTACCTTTTTTTAATTTCACCCGATTGGTAGAAAGTCATGGGATTTTCAGTACCTACATCATTTTAAATTCAGCAGTCTTGTTTTCTGCTGTAGAATTCTTGTGATTGGTTGTGTTTTGGTTTGGCGTACTGATAAGCTCTGCTGTAGTGCCCTGCACAGTCACTGTGAAGTGCTGTTCAACTTTTAAGTGAAAGAAAAGTAGTGCACTTGTTTCCCACGCATACATTTGGAAACGCAATAGTCACTTATCAGTCCAAATATAATGGGTTAGTGTAGAAATATAATTTCAGCTGTAACATCTTCCCCTGGGTGAACACTGAGTTTGGTCCGGGTCTAGTCCTGCAAGACTTTGAGAGTGCTTAAAACCAATGCTTGTTGTTCCATGAACTGCGGCCGCAATCCGGGAGCCGGAGCGGATCTACGGAAAGAATCCACCGGACGCTGCTGCAGTCTGGTGTGGTTTTCAAGTCATTAGACGTGTCAGTAGATCTGAAAAAACAGGCAAAAAAGAGCTGCGTGGGTCCTGAACCACAACTGGACTGGAGTCAGTGTACACAAGGCGATAGTCCAGGCAGGACTGACCAGGCAGGACGCCCTCTGAATACTTAATACTTTCCTTAACCTCTTAACAGTAAAATTGCATCACACTATTCAATTTTTAGGTTTTCGTCCCACCAAAACCTGATTTTTTAAAACTTTTTAAACTATAAAAATGGGCAAATTGAAAAATGTCAGAATAACTAGTTAAACGATAATACGATTTGTTCAGTATCGAATCTTATTCAATCACATTTACATAACTGTAAATACATCTTTTTTACACCTGGATGTCACAACATTGAATTTTAATTAAAGTCATTGTGAGAAGATACACTACAATAAAACAAAGTGAAATTCTTTTTTTTTTTTTCATTAATTTTCTACCGCTTGTTCCTGTCAGGGGTCGACTAAAGACTAAAGCCTTTCCCAGTGACTTTGGGCTTTAGGCGGGGTATATAGCCTGGACAGTGGCCGACTCGTCGCAGGGTTAACACAGAGACATGGACAGACAAACATTCACTCTCACAGTCTTTAAATTTTAGAGTTGCCAATTAACCTCCACATGCATGTGATTGGACGGTGGGAGGAAGCCGGAACCTGGAGAGAACCCACGGTAACACAGGGAGAACATGCAGACTCCACCCAGAGAGCTCATGTCTGGACCGGGACTTGAAGCCACAATCACCTTAATGTGATACAATAGCTCAATGTGAAATCTAACTCTCTGAATGCAAAAGAAGTAAAGTTATTGTGAAATAAACAGCCACATTAAAAGCACAAGTACAGATTGAACTAACTTCTAAAATGTCACATAAAAACTTGTCACTTTGAAGTTCAGTTCTGCAGTTTTTAACTTGAAGTCAGTGGACTTGTTTCTATTACTAACCTGTTTTAGATCAATATTTCAGTTTTCAAAAAACAAAATGTAAATCTATTCATGTTATAGATAGAAAACTAAGTAAACCTGAATAAAAGCATGTGTCCTTTCAGCTCCAGCTGTGTCACAGAGGCGATCAGGAGGGACAGTATGTGATGAATGATGTCTGCAGCCATTCAGAGAGTGCGGATTCACATCATTTATTTGTCATATTTGTCATGCCATTGTAGATAAGTTTATTAATTCAGTATTCACAGATAAAGAGAAATTCATCATGAGCTGATAATGTGACGCGTGCAAGCATTCGCTTAAAACAGAACAGGCTGTGCAGAAGGTGTTCGACAGCCGTGTGGTTTGATACTGTCACCTCGTCTATCACAGCCGTCTGCAGGTTTGTCTGGGTGGACGGATTCTGCTGCATGTTACCACTGGAGCACAATTTGCACTGCCAAAACACCGCCCACCTCGCAACCAAAATATGTGCTGTTTAAAAGTGGCTCTCTTTTGGATGGCCATTGAACCTGAGAGTGATTTGGTCTGTCTCCAGTGTCTCACAGGACTGTACTCAACTGAGGGCGCCTACTGCTTTCCAATGTCCATTTTATTGAAAACGAAGACTGACTCAGGTTCTTGCACAAATATGATGTGGCAGTGACTCAATAGTCGAGTTTTGGTGGTTCAAATCCAGCGCTGACTAGTGACTTCTGACATTGTGTCCTTGGCCAAGACACTTGTTTGATTTTTAGTTCTTGCTTAGCAGGTTTACTTTAGGTACAGGAGATGTTTAACTTTACACTATATTTTGTCTGCTTTTTGTTTGTTACTTGTTGACTTGTCTTTTTACACAATGTTAGACTTAACCATTACTTTATTTCATTCACCATAAACCATCAAACGTTGACATTTTGAGAGTTAAAATGGCTATTCTACCACTGAATTCTGAGCTTCTGTCTTTCTCAACTTGAAAGTGTTCAGAGAACTTCTTTCAGTGGACACATGACGCTGAACATGCAGAGCTCGTCTAATGAGAGCCTCTGACCTGTTTGTTTGGTTAAATCCAGGGGGGTTTGTGTTGGAACAAAGATCTCCAAACTAGGACTGTCCCCGTTTCTCAGGGACATCTGCTCACCTTTTTACACTATTTACTGCAGACTCAAGCTACTCTCCTGCAGCTTGGCACACATTTGAGTTTTGGTAGACCTAGAAACATATAGAAACAACCAAGAAACACAAGGCACAAAAAAAGGTTAATTAAACCTGTTTACGAGCTTGTATTCGCTGTTCCTCACAAAGAACTATCAAATATCCTACATTTATGATGTCAAAGGTAGATATCCGGAGGCCTATGCTGTTTTTAAGTCCATAAACCCAACAGACTCATTCTGAGCATTTCTAGCTCACCTTTCCTTCATTAGAACTGTGTGCTTACAGCAGCATGTCAGGGCAAGCTAGTTTTAGTTTATTTACCCATGGTAACTCGCTTTGCTGCCAGTAGCGAGCTAACACATGGTTAGGGAATGCCTGAGTGAGAGAAAGTTGTGTGCTTTTCAGTACATACATTGTTTTAAGTTCTAGAACCTGAGATGCCAAAGTAAAGGTGCAAAAGGACAAGAACTGTCCAAACAGAACAATACAGAATGTGTCCTTTAACATGGGCTTGTTTTTGCAGTCTAAATGTTGTGACGTCATCTGGTAGCTGTTAGCATTAGCGCTCATAAGCTTAGATCTCTGAGTGTTTTGTGTGAGTGGATCACAGCCTCCGTATGCTAATGCTGTTTTCTGTCCTTCAACTTCTGTTGACATTGGCCCTTTGTATCCGCCGTGAATAGGCTCCCAGGGGCCAAATACTCGCTTCTGTTTCTCTTTCTCCAGCTCTCCTCTCTCTCTTTTACTAGCTCTCTCTCTTTCTCTCTCTCTCTTCTTTTCACAACAGATTCTCTTCCCGCCTTTCCCTCCTTCTCTCTCCCTCTTGCTTTATCTCTATTCCTCTATTCTATCCTCTCTTCTTTCTCTTCTCTCTCTCCCTTCCTCCCTCTCTTGCCCTTCACCCCTTTCTTCCTCCCATTCTCTCACTTGCCGTCTCTCTTCCCCCTGCTCTCCCTCTCTTTTGTGTCTCATATGGAATGCTCTGAGCCCTTTGTGCTGCTGTCCGTGGTGCTGAAACACCGTGCTGCAGCAGATGAGACGCTCGTCAGCCGTTCACAGGTCGGAAAAGACTTGCACCAGTTACTCTGCAGTGGAGGATGAGGGGAGGGACTCCATGGAAACAGCAGCAACCACATTTATTTAGGAAAAATATTACTGAACATCTACCACGGTTAGAAAAAAATTGACATTGACTGCTTAATGGGACATTCATTTGGTGCAGAGTGGAGTGCAGGGGTACAGAGGGGAAAAAAAGCATATGAGATGTTGAGCTCATCAAGCTGTTAAATACACTCCATGAACAGTGCAGGTCCAGTCTGAGGAGAGTAACAGCCCTCAGGATGAAAGTTGACATAACATCATAGCATTCTAGGACAGCGAACATGACAGCTGCCTAAGAAATGTTCTTTCTTCTTTTATGAATAATACACTGAGAAAGCACATAACTAAATGTAAATATCTGTGAGGGTGAAAAGCTGCTGTGAAAAGATTAAAGGTGTGAATTATTTGTTCTTGTCCTTTAAACCTGCTCTACCTTTGCTTTGGCGTCTCATTTTTTACAACATAACGTAACGAAAACCACACATGGATTTGTCTTTCTCTCAGGTGTTCCCTTTTCAGGATTTGAGTTAGTGCTTCATCTACTGAAAGCAGGGGGAATTGCTATGGAGAAATAAACAAAATCTAGCCTGCCCCCGACACGCTAATGTATACAAGTGGTTGTAATTTAGATTAGTTGAGACAAAATGCTCCGAATGAGTCTGTGATGATTTATGGACTTAGAAACAGCACAGGACATCTCATGCCACCTCTGATGTCACAAATCTGAGAAAGTGTGGTTTTTGTTTTGTTTTTTGCATTATTACTAACCCGTGTACAATCCATAGGCCTCATAGGAAGCATATTGAGACATTCTTTACAAATAAGATAACAAAAGACATTGTAATGTCGTAATCTCAGATATAGGGCGGGGCCTATATTCTCCAGGAGAATCATATTGATTGACAGCACAAATGTCTCTTCTTTCACCTGTCAACAAATGGACCTATGTGTTTTGATAGTGTCACTTTATATTGAAGGAGGTGTGTCATATGGCAGAGGGTGGAAAACATGGACTGGCAACTGGATTGAATACAGAGGGTTGGAAAGGAGGAATAGGAATGGAAAACCTGGAGTGGGAACAGTGCAGAGTGTGGGGGCCAGTGCAGAGTGTGGGGCCAGTGCAGAGTGTGGGGGCCAGTGCAGAGTGTGCAGAGTGTGGGACCAGTGCAGAGTGTGGGGGCCAGTGCAGAGTGTGGGGGCCAGTGCAGAGTGTGGAGGCCAGTACAGGAGTGCAGTGTGGGGAGCCCAGTGCAGAGTGTG
>CM033622.1:42039786-42052286 GCA_019453435.1 Rhinogobius similis | reverse complement strand
GGAGTAAACTGCATTTAACACAACGTGGTTTAAGATCCGCTTCTTCACTGTTACACACCTGCATGTAACAAAATGAAAAAACAGCTCTTTAGACGGGTGGCAAACCTTCAGTAAATATCAAAGTTGATCTCAAATGAATGAGTAATAACCCAACCCTAAACCAGGTCAAACACACACCGTATGGGAATGAACTGGGCCTAAACTAAAAGAAACTTACTCTACACCACGACTAAACAGGCCTCAACCAGGACAAGTGTAAACCTTGTATAATCTAAGGTTAAACCAGGTCTAAATATGTCTTAATCCAACCCTAAACTAGATTTATTTAATCAAATGCCAAACCAAGTCTAGATAAAATAGTATTTTTAACAAAACCAGGTCTAATTCCGCTTTTTATTCCAGATTAAACCAGTTATAAACTAAGACTGAGACAAATATAATCCGACTAAACCAGGTCTAAACCAGTTTCATCCCAAGACTAAACTTGGCCACAACCAAAACAAAACAAAAAGTAACAGACCTGTGAGGAGTTTTATCCCAAACCAAACTATCACTAAAAATGTTCACTATAACCCTTGAGTCAAAAAGGGTGCGGCATTTATCGGGTTAAACTCAAACACAAAAAATGATCTCAACCGTCCAAGGTCATTCTGAAACGCCGCTCAACACAAACCGCTTTTTCACTGGATTTAAAATGTGTGCTTTAGCTTCCTGAAACCAACCACTTCTTTGAATTCTGAATAAAGTGCAGGTCATAGTTCAGCTGTAAAGATCTGTGTGATCTACGGCGGCCCCGAACGGCCCCTCTCTGCACACGTCTCTGTTCTGCCGCCGGAGCCTTGACTTCAGGTGCATGTGATTTTTGCGTGGACTGTGGTCAGGATTTATGTGCCTCCTCCTGGCGCCGGCCCTGCTCCTGCTGCCTGTCCTCTGAGCGGCCCATAAAGTGGGATGGATTGATATTCTGCTGGGCTGTGCAGACATTTGCGTATGACTTTGAGGTGCGGTGGCTGATATTATGTGGCGATTTTTTGGCTCGTAGACGTTTTCAGACAGGACAGTACGCTGAGTGTAATGTGGGCCAGTACAAAATGTTCGATTTTTCAAACATTAGATTCAACTTTATTGTAACACATGTTCAGTTACACCACAAGGGGCATGAAGGATTAAATATGACTAAACTAACCACAGATACACTCAGTGACGAACTGTAGAAACGACTTGGATGAGTGGTCAAATGTCTTCACTCTTAAAACGTATCTCCAGTCGAAAGAATTCCAATTTCCTTTGCTAATGTAACCCTACGGTGGTAGTACTGCTAGTAACAGCTCTAAGATTCAATAGTTAGGGTTATCTAAATCCAGATTCGATGAGGAGGCTGGTCGTATATATATCAACAGTTGAACAACTGATAGGTTCCACCCCAAAGGAAACACAGGACAACAGATTAAAGGTTAAAGTTGAATTAGTATTTAGTTTTCAGAGTTGTATTTTTCCTCTTTTTTCCTTCAAAATACACATTTAATACAATGTCACTAGTGTTTGACATATATGGCCAAAATACCTCTGAGATCTCAGGAAAATAAAAGACAAAAAATAAAATTGTTCAGTCCAAAATAAAATTACCCTTGAGTGCACTCAACTTAATATTGTCCTACCCCCTTTTATACTCAGCGTCCATGTAGACAGGCATCCAATGGAACCGTTGCAGCGCTGTTAGGTGAGGAGGCGGACCAGGGAACCAGGCACCAGGGCGAACGAAGAGGAATCCGGAATCGATGGAACCAGGAATCAGATCCAGAAAAGTCCTCTATAAAAACCAGTCTACAAGACGTGCAAAAAAATTAACTATAGATCAGTCTTTGTGTCTTCTATGTCCCCTTTAACTAAATGCAACTTGTAGACTTGAATAACCGAAATGAATACATATTTTAACTTAAACTGGCTTACACATTAATTAAATAAAATATTTCCCCTTTTAAAATGGAAAAAATAATTTGAATGACAACATCAGCAACATCTTACAACATCGGAAAAACAGAAAATACTGCGATATAACATATCACAAATACACTGTCACTACATGGGATTCTGGAAGGTTCAGACACGTGCTTGTCACTGTCAATTCTATAAACTTCTATAAAAGAAACCAAAAATTACCTTTTAAGTAATTATCACAGTTATATATTAAAACATTACCCCGACTGTTTTTTTTTTATCAACAGTAATGTTCACAAATTTTGTGTAATCATTGTGAGCTAATGCAACAGAACATGGTGGTCATGACTCACCGAGATAACCACGTTTCAAAATGTGTGCTTCTAAGTTCCAACGGGGTTCAAACATTCACAGGACCTTAAGGATGTAATTATAAACACCTTAGTAAGTCTCTAGATCTTTTCTTTAATCATAAAAATCAACTTTTATTCCACATTTACCTCTCGTTTTTTTCTGCTTGCGCTCAGCTAGCTAGATGGACGCCAGAAGAGAGAGTCAACGCGAAGAAGAACTTTCTAGAGCGCTTTTGTGCACTGCCATCTAGTGGCGAAATTAGGAACTGCACTTAAAATCGTTTTAACAAGCTCTCGCATTAGATAACATGTTGGGATTTTATTGGGGCAAAATTAACAGGGTTACACCCTCCCCCTCTAAACCGCATGAGTCTCTGCATGCACACTAAACTCTACAGAGCATCTGACGGTCGGGAATAATTTCTTGGAGCTTCCCAAAAAACTGACTAAGAGCAAGAATCAGAGGTTTCCCAAGCTCTTCATACGTGAACTTGGGTGGAGGATGTCGGTCTCTTTGTGAACGTCTGAGGTTACTTTGATCACCTCCAACATTAGCCTCTGAGGTTCTGTGAGGGATTTCAGGGCGAGTGCTCTGAGCATTGTCTGCATTTTGAGCCGGTGTAGTGTCTGTGACCATTAAATCTTGCATGTCACTTTCTGGGATGTCAATGACAACATGGCCAACTTGTAGTGGGGACTGATCCACAGCTCTCATGTCATGTGACTCGAGGGGTAGGATTGAGTTATCAGGGCTGGTTTTTAGATCTGGTGATTCGAACTCAGGAGCCATGGGGTTCAGAGAAGACTGAGGACCACTGGTGGGAATATTCACAAACTCCTGCACATAAGGTCCCCATGTCATGAACTTCAGGGGCTCATTCACATAGTAACGATCATACTCTTCTTCTCCATCTGAGTTGTTACACTCTAGGTCCTGATTTTCATCTTGTTGGCTTCTCAAGTGCATTCTGTGTTGCTTGCTTTTGCATGACTCTGGCTCAGGAGTGGTCTCAACTGGCAAAAACCCACATGGTAGTAGCAGGTCCCTGTGAAGCGTGCGCCGAGGTCCATTCCCGGTCTCTGGCTTCACTACGTACACAGGACCACCATCAATCCGTTTCACAACCACATGGATTGTCCTTTCCCATTTATCAGCTAACTTGTGTTTCCCTCTGACGTTAACATTTCTCACTAAGACACGATCTCCTTCTGCCAACTCAGCTGTTTTCACCTTAGCATCGAATCTCAGTTTGTTCCTTTCACCGGACTTTCTGGAGTTCTCTGCAGCCAGTGCATAACTTTCTTTGAGTCGCTGGCGCAAGTTCTTGACATAGTCTGAATGTGTAGAATGAGTCTCAGTTGGAGGTTTCAGGCCAAGAATGAGATCAACTGGGAGAGTTGGCTGCCGGCCGAACATCAGCTCGTACGGTGAATACCCTGTTGAGTCATTCCTTGTACAATTGTACGCGTGTACAACAGGCTTCACAAAATCTCGCCAGTGATGTTTATCCTTTTCTTCAAGGGTTCCAAGCATACTGATCAGGGTCCTGTTAAAGCGTTCCACAGGATTCCCCTGGGGATGGTATGGGGTGGTGCGCACCTTCTCTGTCCCTATGAGTGAACACAGCTCCTTGATCGTGTGGGATTCAAAGTCGCGTCCCTGATCACTATGAAGGCGACTAGGAAACCCATAGTATACTAGGAAGTTTTCCCAGAGAGCCCTTGCGACAGTTCTGGCCTTTTGGTCTTTTGTTGGCACAGCTACTGCAAATCGGGTGAAATGGTCAGTGATGACCAATACGTTCCTTATGTCACGATTGTCAGGTTCTAGGGATAAGTAATCCATGCAAACAAGCTCCAAAGGGTAAGTTGTCTTAATATTCACCATGGGTGCTGCTCTCTGCGGCTGAGCTTTTCTTCGGAAACAGCGCTCACATGTGTGACATTTCCTTTCGACTGACTCTTTCATTTTAGGCCAATAACATCTGGCACGAGCAAGATGGAACACACGCTCTGCCCCTAGGTGACCAACTTCATCATGGAAGCCCTTGAGGACTCTTTCCCTGTATTTTGCAGGTAAGACCAGCTGGTGAATTCTGTTGCCTCTGTCAAAACACTTCCGGTAAAGGACACCATCAATGAGCTCAAGCCTATCCCACTCTCGAAGAAGCAACTTGACTTCAGTTGGCTCAGCGGTTACTACTTTGAAGTGGGGCTTCTGCCCTTTTTCAACAAAACTAATGACTTTCCTGATGTATGGATCATTTCTTTGTTCCTCGCGCCAGTTTTCTCTTGTCATTCCAGGTAAGGTGGCCTGTCCGTTATCAGCGAACAGGTCAGGTAATGAGGAGGCATCAACAGCGAGGGATTCAGCAAGGACAGGTAAGTGCATGGTTACTAAATGGCGTTGACAAACAGCTGTGACTGCATCAGATGGAATCTCCCCCTCTAGAAGACGTTTTGTCATTGTTCTTATCCGTTCCCTTTCCTCCAGGTAGTCAGAATCTTCCTGAGGAGCTGCCTGGGGTCTCCGTGACAATCCATCTGCGTCGCCATTAGCATGACCAGCTCGATACTTGATGTTAAATCTGAAGGTCGAGAGGGCCGCTAGCCAGCGGTGTCCAGCTGCATCAAGCTTGGCGGATGAAAGGACGTACGTAAGCGGGTTGTTATCGGTTAAGACTGTAAAGTCTGTACCGTAGAGGTAATCGCAAAACTTCTCACAAACCGCCCACTTTAATGCTAGAAACTCTAGCTTGTGAGTTGGGTAGTTCTTCTCACTCTTGGATAACCCTCTGCTGGCATAGGCTACCACTCTTAACTTCCCATCCTGCTCCTGATAAAGAGCTGCTCCCAATCCCTCACAGCAAGCATCAGTATGCAGCACATACGGGAGCTTGGGGTTTGCGAAAGCCAAAATGGGAGCGGACGTTAACCTTTGGATGAGTGTTCTGAAGGAAGACTCACACTCGGGTGTCCATTCTGCACCAAAGGGTGTCTTGGGGCTCAGACCAGGGTTGGGCCTCGGGGCTTTGTAAACTTTACCCCTCTTTTTAGGTGGGTAATAACCAGCAGTAAGAGTGTTGAGAGGCCTAGCGATTTTAGAGTAGCCCTCAACGAATCTTCTATAATACCCTGCGAATCCGAGGAAGCGTTTTAACTCTTCCCTGTTAGCAGGGCAGGGCCAATCTTTCAGGGCAGACACCTTATCCGGGTCTGTGTGGACTCCTTCAGCGTCAACAACATGGCCAAGATACTTCACGGAGGATTTGAAAAACTGACACTTCTCCGGAGATAACTTTAAGCCATAACTTTTCATGCGATTTAGCACCTTCATGAGCCTGGCCTCATGCTCTTCGAGAGTCTGGGAGAAGACAATGACATCGTCCAAAAACACCAGAACCTCGCTAAGGTGGAGGTCACCAACACACTTTTCCATAAGGCGTTGGAAGGTACTGGGTGCGTTGGTGACACCTTGAGGCATACGACTGAATTCGTAGAAGCCCAGGGGACATGTGAATGCAGTTTTGGCCCTATCTTCCTCTGCCATTTCCACCTGGTAGTAACCAGATTTTAGGTCCATCACTGAGAACCACCTTGCTCCGCTCAGGGCTGAAAATGTCTCCTCAATGTTAGGAAGAGCGTAGGCATCTTTAATAGTGCGGCTATTTAGCTTCCTATAATCGATGCATAGCCTGATCTTTCCATTTTTCTTTTTCACAACGACCACTGGCGAAGCAAAGGGACTCTCAGATTCTCTTATTATGCCAGCATCCAGGAGTTCTCTTAAGTGCTGTCGGACCGCTTCCCGATCACTGGGGTGTATTGGCCTAGATCTTTCTTTAAAAGGCGTGTCGTCATGTAGACGGATGTGATGTTTCACGGCGGAGGTATGGCCAAACGACAGCTCATCCAGTGCAAACACCTCTGGGATGGAGTTCAATTTTTCTCTAATACGCTTCTTCCACTCCTCGGGCATTGGGGAGTCATCCAGATTGAAGGAATGTTTGCCATTGAATGTTTGTGAATCATTTTGCATAGTGGAGGTTGTTGGCATAATACTTTGAATTGCAGACACTTCACCTATGATGCACTTTGGAGCCAGGGTGACAGTGTGATCTGTAGTATTACTTAGGACCATGGGAATCTTATTTGAGGCTCTTGTGTTGATGTTAATCAGTGCACACTGAAGGAACAGCCCGCCCGGCAAGGAAGAAGACTCAGGAGGTTCAATGACAAAGTTGGTATTGGGATTTGCTTTCCCCACTCTAACATCTCCAAAAAGACAGATTGTATGTCTGGCTGGAATGGCAATGGGCTTTTCCCCATGCAGCTTTACTGGGTAAGCTTTTGTTTCCGTTCTGTGCACACGAGCCACATGCTGGAGCAGCACCGCAAAACTGTCAGATCTTTTGAGAAACTTAGACTTGTTATGACTGACCCCACGTTGGTATAGCTCAAGCAAAACATTCGTGCCAATCAAGACTGGGACCTTGTTATTGAACTCATACTCAGGGACAATGAGTGCTAAAACAGGCATTTGCTCCTCTGTTCCAGTAAGATCTTCTGGGAAAGTCATGTGAACTTCCACGTACCCAAGATAAGGTACCGCTTGACCTCCAGCCCCTTCAACCTCGAGAAGATTGTGTATCGATTGAATGGGAATGTTAGACAGGTATCTGGAATGGAAGGCCTCTGATATCGTTGTTACTTGGGACCCAGTGTCAAGAATGGATTCACATTTAATGTTTCCGATGGAGATGGTTGAAATACAGCGTGGGCCCACAAGTCCAGGGGGCAACTTGCAACTATGATTGTTACTGCTTCCAGGAGATCGCTCATTGTGTATCATCACTATGGGACTTGTTTTTTCTTTGACTTCAGCTCCTGATCGTCCCCTGGCAGGAGCCTCTAGAAGTTTAAAGACGTTTGGTCAGTTGCCTGCCGAGCCCAGAATTTGTTTCGTTTATCTTTGAGTTCTGCATTCTTCTTACGAACAAGGGTTGGATTCGGCTCGAAAGTGCACTTTGCAGCAATGTGGCCATCACCCCCACATTTAAAGCAGAACCAAGGTTTTGGTGGTGTTGGTGATTGGGGGGTTGAGTCTCTGTGTGAAGCTTGGGCAAGTAAACTTTCACTTTGAACAGGTTGTTCTTTGTGGGCTGGATGGCTCTGTACATCATTATGCCTTTGCTCTTTCTTTCCTTGTATCAGCTTCTCAACTTGTCTTCTAAGCTCTGCTACTTCCTTCTCAAGTTTTGAACTTGTTTCATGTTTCTTTTCCGTTGCTGGGGCAGGTTCTTGTTCAAAAACTGGCATGCTCATGACAGAATGAACATGTGCTGCAGCTTTAGTACTTCCTAAGTGCTTTTTCATACGGTCCATTTTTGCTGCTCTTCGGTCCTCCTCTGTCCTCAAAAGCAAAAGCAACTCTGGGAAGGTAGGGGGGTTGTTTTTCCTGTGCTCAAGCTGTAGACCAATTATGAGACCCTGGTCCCAGCACCCCCTACAGAACTGCCGGAGTAAGTACTTGTCAGATTCACCAACTGAAACCCCCCCTCTAGATATGGCTTTTGAAATGAGGGATTGAAGGCGGTTCAGGTAGACAGAGGGCTTTTCACCTGAGTTTTGGTTGGAGCCCAGGAAAGTTGCAAATAACTCCTCTCCATCTTCAACCACTCCAAATGCTGACTCAAGCTGAGTGAGGTAAGCTTGGGGTGCTGCATTCGTCCCAAGTGGTTTGACAATATCTGCAGCTGGGCTGAGAAGGCTCTCGAGTATTCTCCTTACTTTCTGTGAATCAGAGAGGGACATGTCATTGAGAAGCAGGTCTACCTGAGTACGCCAAGCATCATAATCAACTTCTCCATTTGGTTTTGGCAGTCGTCCAGAAAATGTGCGGATTCTACTTTGGCTGTAGCTAGACGGTGTTGAGTCGCTCCGTATGAAATGTTCAACTATGACCTTTTGGACATGAGGTGGATTCACTGTATCTTCATCAAGAACAGAAAGGCTTGGAGCAATAGTGTTTGGAGTGCTACGGGTGGCTGGATCAGGGTCCCGTGCTGTAGCATTGCTGGGTTGTTCTCCACCATGTGCAGCACTATCAACTGCGAAAGCTGTAACAGACTGTTCAAAGGGCTGTTGCTGAGTGTCTGGGCTCTGGGGAGGGGCAAGGTCTGGCTGGACATTTTGTAATTCGCTCTGAAGTACCTCCCAAAACCCAGCTTTACTGATCCCAGTAAGAGAGCCCAATTCAGCTAAACATTTCTGAGCCATTTCTCGTCCGAGTTCTTCTTGACATAGTTCACGAATGGTCCTCACACACCAGGTAACAGCTGGATCATTAGGACTGGGCAGGTCACCTAGCTGTGCAGGGTCAAGTCTGGATATTGTTCGATCAGAAGAGTATTCAATAAGTGCACGACCTCGGGGCTGTTCTGGATCATTGGGAACTCTAACAACTTTCTTAATGTCCCCGTTAACTTTAAAGAAATCACTAATGTCACCATCTGTGTAGGCTTCATCTATGCCTGTGACATAAAGACAACTTGGGCCATGCACATCAAACTGGTTACAAAGATCCATTTTGCAGCAAATGTGTATTTAGCAAAGTTAATTTCTGTTTTTAAGTAATTCGGTTCGTAAAAAGTGTCTGAATCAGTCGTTTTTGATTTGTGTGTCACTTGGGGTGGAGCCTATATTTATTTTTCACTGCACCAACCTCCTGGCTGGCTCGCCACAAACTGTAACCCTACGGTGGTAGTACTGCTAGTAACAGCTCTAAGATTCAATAGTTAGGGTTATCTAAATCCAGATTCGATGAGGAGGCTGGTCGTATATATATCAACAGTTGAACAACTGATAGGTTCCACCCCAAAGGAAACACAGGACAACAGATTAAAGGTTAAAGTTGAATTAGTATTTAGTTTTCAGAGTTGTATTTTTCCTCTTTTTTCCTTCAAAATACACATTTAATACAATGTCACTAGTGTTTGACATATATGGCCAAAATACCTCTGAGATCTCAGGAAAATAAAAGACAAAAAATAAAATTGTTCAGTCCAAAATAAAATTACCCTTGAGTGCACTCAACTTAATATTGTCCTACCCCCTTTTATACTCAGCGTCCATGTAGACAGGCATCCAATGGAACCGTTGCAGCGCTGTTAGGTGAGGAGGCGGACCAGGGAACCAGGCACCAGGGCGAACGAAGAGGAATCCGGAATCGATGGAACCAGGAATCAGATCCAGAAAAGTCCTCTATAAAAACCAGTCTACAAGACGTGCAAAAAAATTAACTATAGATCAGTCTTTGCGTCTTCTATGTCACCTTTAACTAAATGCAACTTGTAGACTTGTATAACCGAAATGAATACATATTTTAACTTAAACTGGCTTACACATTAATTAAATAAAATATTTCCCCTTTTAAAATGGAAAAATAATTTGAATGACAACATCAGCAACATCTTACAACATCGGAAAAACAGAAAATACTGCGATATAACATATCACAAATACACTGTCACTACATGGGATTCTGGAAGGTTCAGACACGTGCTTGTCACTGTCAATTCTATAAACTTCTATAAAAGAAACCAAAAATTACCTTTTAAGTAATTATCACAGTTATATATTAAAACATTACCCCGACTGTTTTTTTTTTAATCAACAGTAATGTTCACAAATTTTGTGTAATCATTGTGAGCTAATGCAACAGAACATGGTGGTCATGACTCACCGAGATAACCACGTTTCAAAATGTGTGCTTCTAAGTTCCAACGGGGTTCAAACATTCACAGGACCTTAAGGATGTAATTATAAACACCGTAGTAAGTCTCTAGATCTTTTCTTTAATCATAAAAATCAACTTTTATTCCACATTTACCTCTCGTTTTTTTCTGCTTGCGCTCAGCTAGCTAGATGGACGCCAGAAGAGAGAGTCAACGCGAAGAAGAACTTTCTAGAGCGCTTTTGTGCACTGCGATCTAGTGGCGAAATTAGGAACTGCACTTAAAATCGTTTTAACAAGCTCTCGCATTAGATAACATGTTGGGATTTTATTGGGGCAAAATTAACAGGGTTACACTAAGTTCAGTTACAATGCAACAAAATTCAGTTTGCCTCTGCCAGAAGAGCAATGAAGCAAATCTAGCACTAGAAAGAGAGTTTACATGTAACATGAATATAAAGTGAAACAGTATCATATGGTCAAAGCTTGGTGGTATAAATGAAGGTGGGTTTTATTAATAATTTAATATCTTCAATATCAGAATCAGAAGTACTTTTTGCTTCAGACCTGCAGCCAACCAGCTGAAGAAATAGATTTATCACATTTAAGAAACTAGAATTAAATATCAGTATTAATGCAATAAATCTGTCGCCGGTAAAAACTGGATGCGTTTATATTTTAACTTATCTGATAAGATAATATTCTGGAAAGTCCAGAATGTACAATATCCTCATTGAAGTACAAATTCAAACCTTGTTTTCCATGTGGACAAACGTTGGGGAAGTCGTGTTCAGGGTTACACACTCAAACCAAATGTGTCGGCTACATTTGACCCATTCTTAAACGCCTCTGGGGCTCCCTCTGTTGTCTAAATTCCGCCACAGCAGGGGTTTCTTCCCACTGGCAGTGATGACCTTAAATAATGCACTTTCATTTGTTATAGCCTTTTCCAGTGTATGTATTGATAGTGTGTGGTCTTTGTCATGTGGTTGTGTCTTCTAAAACTGTTTTAATCACCCTGAATGGATGAGTGGGTGAATGAATGCTGTGCACTGCGGCCTTTTCACACTTTTTTTCCACTGTGTTGTTTTATGCTGCAAATGGCAAAAAAAAACATGAAACTAACAGTGTGCTGGTCAAAAAAAGTCTTTACAACACTCCACAGGCTCGTGATTACTGTTTTTAAATGTGAAACACACAAGTGTTCACACTTTCCTAATGCATTCGTAGCATCTTAATTACTGAATTCATTGCAATGAGTTTATACGTGCTTTTCACAACGTTCAGAGCCCAGAGCAGAGTTTACAGGGGTCTCATTTTGACCTGATCTTTACTGTTTTGAAACGTGGAAAACAAAAGTAGTTGGTGTTAAAGCCTTTACATCAGTCACATGTATCATGTTTCACATCAGGCACAGCACCTTTAAGAGCTGCCTGTACAGCATGTCTGTGCCGGAGTAAGACCCACTGGACTTTGTTACATGGAAAAAAACAGTCATAAACCTTTATAAATCACTGACAAATAAATAAATAAATGTATGTATCATAAACACAATAAGAATAAACCTTTCCATGGAAGATAAGATGAATTAATTAAGATAATGGAAATGATCGTTAATGGATGTTTATTTTCTGTCAATAACTGGCTAATGAATAGTAAGCATTTATAAATGTTTTGTAGATATGTCTTATAATTAATTATTTGTTCTTTTTTTGTTCAAGATTACTAAATGATTAGAAATGTTTCTCATTCATTAACTAATCAGTGACAAAATAAACTAATCAGTAACTAATGTTTAGTAAAGTTGTAGGTCTGCATACGTTTCTAGTGCATAACAAAACAGATTTTATATTTTCACACAGTTTGAAGAATGTGTAGATAATAATGACTTTATAATCTAAAATAACACACATCCAAATGGAACCAAATGAAATCTGGTGGCGCTCTTCACTCTTCATGTGGTCGTATCCATTTGTATGCAGATCTCATGCATTTTCCCTTCAGTACGTCCATCCTTTTCTGTCTTCTCCTATTGCGTTTGGTCATATAACTGCCGTTCCGCGTTGGAAGAGCTCTTGGTTTAATCTAAGCATCCGGCCGCTTCCATTTGAGAGATTGTTCCATTTGGCTCTGTGTGGCTGCGGCTGATTTCAGTGATGATACTGAGAGAGCGGACTTATCGGAGCTCTCCATATATTGGAAGAGGCAGGTTTGATGCACTTAGCTTTCCACTGTAAAAAGATTGGGATTGCTTTGTGTCATCCATGAGCGGATTCCGTCAATTCAACTTTATTTTGACCAAAAAAGACTGAAACTAACACTGACAACAACACAAAAGGTCTTGGATGTCGATGATGTGGAGAAAGGGATATTGGTGAGTGTTTGCTTCTAGTGGTGGTGAAGAGGGGGAGATGGGTTAGGCTGAGGCCGAGGAGGCTCGTGGTTCTATGGGGCGGGGGTTGGAGCTGCAATAG
>CM033622.1:42027286-42034786 GCA_019453435.1 Rhinogobius similis | reverse complement strand
GAGAGACAAGAGCAGAGAGACAAGAGCAGGGAGGAAAGAGCAGGGAGACAAGACCAGAGAGACAAGCACAAGGAGACAAGAGCAGAGAGACAAGAACATTTAGAGAACAGCAGAGAGACAAGAGCAAGGAGACAAGAGCAGGGAGACAAGCACAGGGAGACAAGAGCAGGGAGACAAGAGCAGAGAGACAAAAACATTTAGAGAACAGCAGAGAGACAAGAGCAGAGAGACAAGAGGAGGGAGACTAGAGCAGGGAGACAAGAGCCAAGAGACTAGAGCAAAGAGACGAGGGCAGAGAGGCAACAGCAGAGAGACAAGAGCAGAGAGACAAGAGGAGGGAGACTACAGCAGAGAGACAAGAGCAGGGAGACAAGAGCAGGGAGACAAGAGCCAAGAGACTAGAGCAGAGAGACGAGGGCAGAGAGGCAACAGCAGAGAGACAACAGCAGAGAGACAAGAGGAGGGAGACTACAGCAGAGAGACAAGAGCAGGGAGACAAGAGCAGGGAGACTACAGCAGAGAGACAAGAGCAGGGAGACAACAGCAGAGAGACAAGAGCAGAGAGAGGAGAGTGAGAGTTGTGTGGTCGCTGCAGGGGCGGAGCAGGGAAACTCAGGGGCGATGGGGTCGCACAATAGAACAAGTAATTGTTAGGAAATACTATCGTGTCTAAAATGCTAAGCCAGGGATAAAAACGACCATTGTTCTCACATCGTTCATTTTGTCTAATTGTTTTAATCCACAAATGAGTTTTTTTCTAGTGAGATGAATTAAGGTAAAAATATATCTCACAATTTATGGATTGAGCTTCAGATCGACTCACTGGGTGTAACATAAAGCAGCCCTGCTTCTGACCAATACGTGTACACCACAACCACAACCACTGCCACAACCACACCACTGCCACAACCACACCACTGCCACAACCACACCACTAACACACCACTGCCACAACCACACCACTGCCACAACCACACCACAACCACACCACTACCACAACCACACCACTACCACAACCACACCACTGCCACAACCACACCACTACCACAACCACACCACTACCACAACCACACCATTGCCACAACCACACCACTGCCACAACCACACCACTAACACACCACTGCCACAACCACACCACTGCCACAACCACACCACTACCACAACCACACCACTACCACACCACTGCCACAACCACACCACTGCCACAACCACACCACTACCACACCACTGCCACAACCACACCACTACCACAACCACACCACTACCATAACCACACCACTGCCACAACCTCAACCACTACCACAACCACACCACAACCACACCACTACCACACCACTAACACACCACTGCCACAACCACACCACTGCCACAACCACACCACAACCACACCACTACCACAACCACACCACTACCACAACCACACCACTACCACAACCACACCACTACCACAACCACACCACTGCCACAACCACACCATTGCCACAACCACACCACTGCCACAACCACACCACTACCACACCACTGCCACAACCACACCACTGCCACAACCACACCACTACCACAACCACACCACTACCACACCACTGCCACAACCACACCACTGCCACAACCACACCACTACCACACCACTGCCACAACCACACCACTACCACAACCACACCACTACCATAACCACACCACTGCCACAACCTCAACCACTACCACAACCACACCACAACCACACCACTACCACAACCACAACCACACCACAACCACAACCACACCACAACCACAACACTACCACACCACTGCCACAACCACACCACTACCACACCACTGCCACAACCACACCACTACCACACCATTGCCACAACCACACCACTGCCACAACCACACCACTACCACACCACAACCACACCACTACCACACCACTGCCACAACCACACCACTACCACAACCACACCACAACCACACCACTACCACACCACTGCCACAACCACACCACTGCCACAACCACACCACTACCACACCACTGCCACAACCACACCACTGCCACAACCACACCACAACCACACCACTGCCACAACCACACCACTTCCACAACCACACCACTACCACAACCACACCACTACCACACCACTGCCACAACCACACCACTACCACAACCACACCACTACCACACCACTGCCGCAACCACACCACTGCCACAACCACACCACTGCCACAACCACACCACTGCCACAACCACACCACTACCACACCACTGCCACAACCACACCACTACCACAACCACACCACTACCACACCACTGCCACAACCACACCACTACCACAACCACACCACTACCACAGCACTACTACAACCACACCACTACCACAACCACACCACTGCCACAACCACACCACAACCACACCACAACCACACCACTACCATACCACTGCCACAACCACACCACAACCACACCACAACCACACCACTACCATACCACTGCCACAACCACACCACGGCCACAACCACACAACTTCCACACCACTGCCACAACCACACCACTGCCACAACAACACCACTACCACTACCACTGCCACACCCACACCACTGCCACACCCCCTGTGTTTGTGCAGTATTGCAGGAGGGTGTTCATGGAGCAGTATTGACCACAGCAGAGCGGGTGAGTCATGCAGGTTGGCCGTGGCTCGGTTTTCTAGAGCGGTTTTCCGTTTCACCGAGCATGTGTGGATGGAAGTGTTGTCTATCACCGCGGAGACATTCCAAACGACACGCTCCGACAGATCAGATGTGTCCTGCTTCTGAAGGCTAACATCGAAACCATGTATTTGGGAAGCAACCACTGCATAGCACTGTTTACAAAACAGGTGAGGATTGTGTGGCTTCACCACACGCTAAACTAGTTTTGTTACAGTGAGCTGGAGGGCAGGCCAAACTGTCAACATCCAAATGGTTTATGGGGAATAGTAAGAGTGGACGAAGATATTCCCCAGTCTCTGTGTGCCCATGTGTCATTCTCACTTTGTCCTCAGAGCACCATATTTGTCAAACTAATGAGTATAAATGGAAATAGAAGAGAACTTAAGCTAAAAATATGTCTGTCTTTACATAATCATGCAACAAATGATTTTATATCACAGACAATTTATTATTCTTTATAAGAGTGGAAGTTCATTTGAGAGCTTTACTGTAACTAACATCTATTAGTGCTGTAACGATTATGATCTAACCTGGCCCTGCCATATGAATTCTCGCGAACTCTTGAGAATCCATCTGGGTGTGCTGCTGTCAGGGCTGCACCGGCCGCTGTGTGCTGGACCAATCACAGCGCTGCATTGTGGTTTGGGCAGAAGTCAAAAGGACAAACCTAAACAAACATGGCGACGCCGACGGACGTACGTTGGCCAGTTTCAACACATTTATAGACTACTTTGCTTTTGAAAACGTGCACATAGTGATACATATATGGATGAGCCAGGTTAATTAAGATCACCCAATCATGAATAGTCAACTATATGTTTGAAAATGTAACAGTTCTCAGGACTTTAAAACACACACGAAAAGACCTTTTGTAACAAAGTCAAAAGTCAATGAAGAATAAACAAGTTCAGATTTGTTTTAATCTTTTTTTTATATTCTCTATCTAGAAGCCTTCAGTCGCCATATTTCAACCATCATTTGGTTGTAATCTTCTTCAAAGTCTCAATGTAGAAAAGAAATCATCTATAACTAGTCGACCAGTAAAATTTCAGTTGCTGCTGTAATAAATGTGTGGGGCTATGGATTTTAAAATCTTCATATTCTATGTGCAAATATCGGCTTTTGGCCATTGGATACTGACTCACTGACATCTTGTGGTATTAAAATACACATGATATCTTTAGCACGAGATTGTGAAATGAGGGATACACTTTTTCTGGTTCTCTTTTACCCAGAGAAGGTGTGCTGGGCACTGCTATCCAAGGATGTGGTGCTAAACATAATGTAATCATTCCATATTTTACGCCTTCCTTCAGTGTTCTGTTCAGGGAGAGAACACATACGTTTCTGTTTATACAAATGGACACAACATGGCTGCTTTGTACTCCGCGCTGGAGACACGGGCCCAGCGCGCTGTAAAACCTGATTAGATGTAATTAAGCCTATGCATCTAATGAGTGCACCTGCTGCACAGAAGCTGACTGGGCTGTTAATGCGGAGTGTTACAGTGGGGCGCAATATCCGACATGTCAAAGACCACATGGTGCTCGTGTGGCTTTATGTCCGTTTTGTGGTCGTTCGACTTTCTTGTAGCTGTTCTTGATTTTGTTTGTTTTAATTCAAACCTGGTCTAATCCTCTTGTTAAATCCTAATTTGGTCCTGGTTTAGTTCTGGTGCATAACGTATGTTAGGAGTTTTGAACACTATTGGATGCCTTTTAGATTTGATGGTTTGTAACTTAAAGGTGCTCTATGTAACTTCTTTAGGAGGATCCACAATCTGTTTGTCTCAGTGGTGTAGAGATAAGCTCAAGATTATTGCATATAAAAATAAGAGCAATAGATTTAATCAAATGTTGTCAAATTAAGTGTTTTCAGCTCATTAAAGCTGGAGTACCTGATATTCACACTGTGAACTATTCAGCACATCGTTAATATCCATATTGCATTCAATTTATTTGCATGCAAAGTTTTGCAAAGGGAAAAAAAAGAATATCAGCTGCAGACAGCACACACCGGCCTCATTTTTCTCTACGCCTGCACTCAATATAATATTTAAGAAAAACACAAAGGCCAAAATTTATTAAGTGTTTGCGCAGAATAAATACTAATGATAATGTTTTGCAGGTGCTGTTTGATTTATCAAGACTGCGAGGAGCAGAACTGTGTGAAAATTTGGCACGTCCGAAAAGCAGGTGTTAAACATTCGCGCAGAACAGACTATTGCAGTTTACACGTCAATGTAGTGTTAAAATGATTGCAGATGATTGTGTTTGGCTCATTTACAAACACAAATAGGCCTCCTACAAAATAACCGTGCTGTTTTGACGGAGAGAGAGGTTATGAAACACACTTTACCTGTGACACTTTGGCCTGGATTCTCGTCTGCCGCTTTGAACTGCAGCAGTTACAGAAACTGTCCCTCAGATGGATTTCAGGAGTTTGTCCCAGATCCTTTTAATGTCCTTACACCGTGCTCTCCCTCTGGTCCGGATCGTGTCCAAAGCCGTGCACGTCGTGTGTCCCACTATCCCTGGGTTGAAATCAAATCCAAGCGATCTGATCCCAAATAGATCTTTTGGGTTGCGTTGGTTAAAGGCAAAGGCCTAGAAGGCCAAGCAGACATGTCTCGACCCACTGGTCTTCATCAGGGCTTCTAATACAAACTGTGGCCTGGGCGTGACCTTAAATACAAGCCTCTCATAGCTGGATACTTAACTATTTATCATTTTTAGTTGTTGTTGCCTTGTGAAAATCATAATTTATCATCATAACTTCTTCCATGTGTCTGTTCTCCCAAAAGAGCAATAGCAGAGGCACATTTGCACTTCCTCTGCTCACAGTACACTCGTTTACATGACGGTAAATAAGATGCAGCACAGCCACAAAACAGCATGTTCTAATTTTAAGTAGTACTCACAGTTTAGCCCGTCTTAGTAAGTCTGGGCGAAATGTAATCATTTACTAAAAAGAAAAAGTCCAATTCCCCAGCCTCCAATGGTGCCAATCGACAGCCTCACTTCCGTCTGTCCCAGGGCAGCTGTGGCTACAATAGTAGTTTATCACCATCAAGTGTGGAGTGTCTAGAAAAGCGCTACATAAGTATAATGCATTATTATTATTATCATTACATTAGAATGTTACGGCTGTTATGGAGCACAGCGACACAGAGTTTGCATAAACCTTTCATTTCTCAGCAGTGCAAACAGTGGCTCCTTAACTGAACACAGCTCTCCTGTGGGCCTTTTTAAGCAGCTGACGCTGCTCGCCTCACGTCCTCCTGTGTTTGATTCATTAGACAACCCGCTCCATCATCTGACACTATTGTAGTTCTTTGCTTTTAGCAAATCTTTCCTGAACTGTGTGGTGTCACTGTCGTTCATGCGGGTGTGAGACAGGTCTGGTCACGTTAGTGTTGGGTTGTAAACATGAATGACACAAAACACAACTCCAGGTTTGTTTTGAAAGAAACATCTACAGCAGAATGTACATTAGTGAGAAGGATTGGTCCTCAGTTTGTGTGAGAGCGAGTAATGAGTTCACAGTGTGCAAAGACAGAAGATGATGGATCACCGGCCTCATTATATTGTTAATGAATTGTTAGCCAATACAATCAAGAGCAATATTCATACATCATATCTGCTGTAATTGCTCAGACACAGCCAAAAAGACTTACATAATATGAGTTTGGAATAACAGTGTTCACAGGAACCTTCCACATTAGATTGCATTGTTTGGAGACCCAGAGCAAGTAGTAGTAGCAGTAGTTCTAGTAATAGTACTACTACTAGTAGTAGTAGTAGTAGTAGTAGTAGTAGTAGTAGTAGTAGTAGTAGTAGTAGTAGTAGTAGTAGTAGTAGTAGTAGCAGCAGCAGCAGCAGCAGCTGTAGTAGCTCTACTACTACCTTGAAAAATAGATTAGTGATTTCAGTGGGACTTTCCTAGTTAAATAAAGCTTAAATAAAACATTAACAAGTTGTAATACTAGTAGTAATAGTAATAGTAGTAGTAGTTGTTGTTGCAGTAGTAGAAGTGGCGGCAGCAGCAGCAGCAGTGGTAATAGTAGTAACAGTAGTAGTAGAAGGAGTAGTAATAGTAGTAGCAGTAGCAGCAGTAGTAGTTGTACTAGTAGTAGTCATAGTAGTGGTAATAGTAGCTGAGACTTTCCTGAAGTCTACGATCATCTCCACTGTCTTCTGTTGAGCTCCAGGTCCACCTCCCTCCTGTAGACTCCTCCCTCCTGTAGACTCCTCCCTCCTGTAGACTCCTCCCTCCTGTAGACTCCTCCCTCCTGTAGACTCCTCCCTCCTGTAGACAGACTCATCGCCGTCCCAGATGAGTCCGAAGAGGGTGGTGTTGTCACAAACTTGATCAGTTTTACAGAGTCGTGGCTGGAGGTGCAGCAGTTGGTGTCACGGTGAGAAGAGCAGAGGAGAAAGTACACAGCCCTGTGGAGTTCCTGTGTTGATAGTCCGACTGTCCGGGACATTCTTCCCCAGCCGCACGCACTGCCTCCGCCCCGACAGGAAGTCAGTGATCCACCTGCAGATGGAGTCAGGCACGTGGAGCTGAGAGAGCTTGTTCTGGAGCAGAGCAGGGGGACGGTGTGGAATGCAGAGCTGAAGTCCACCAGTAGTAGTAATAGTCATAGTAGAAGTAGTTGAAATAGTAGTAGAAGTAGTAGTAGTTGAAATAGTAGTAGTTGAAATAGTAGTAGTTGTAATAGTAGTATCAGTAGTAGTAATAGCAGCAGCTGTACCTGAGCAGGGGGGGTACTCTCCACCAGGAGTGACATGCCTTTGTCATAAAATACTA
>CM033622.1:42007286-42022286 GCA_019453435.1 Rhinogobius similis | reverse complement strand
CTGGTTTTTGGTTACAGCGACGTCTAGCTCTTACATGCTGTTTTACTCTGATCAAGGTTCGTGTACTTTCCCCGATCATGATAGCGTCTTGGATTTCAAGAAGAGGAGCGGCTAATACGTTTGAGTGAAGTGCTTTGGGACTGGCTGTGACACTGTCAAAGCAAACAGGAGCTGGCTGCAGTCAGAGTGTAAGGTTTCAATGGACTCTGCTTTAGGATATGTTTATAACACTGAGAGGCTTTCAGAGGAAAAAAACACTTGATTGTCCTGTTCAGTCCATTGATATCATTGACAAAGTGAGCAAAGATATTTATTTATACATTCACTCACTCAGACCATTCATACTAATTATATGTCCATTAATTATAGTGTCATTAAGAAATAAAAAGCTAAAGATAATCGTGTTGATACAAATGACTGCATTCTATTGTCGTAGGAATCCACATAATGTAACGTTACATACTTGTACTATTACGTTCTGCTCAAAGTGGTCACTATCCATATGTCCGAAATCCATTTTAGCCTGAATGTTCTTTAGGAACGCTAGCTTTAAACAGCCGCCAGCAGTTTGTGAATGGTCTACAGGTGGATCGTCGTGACTCCTGGACCATCGCCGGGTTGTTGTTCAGCGTGGTTTACGGTGTTACTGATTCCACTTTAGAATCTGCCAGATTAGATGGACTAAACCCAACAGAAAACAACGGTTAAGGCCTGTTAATACTTCAAAAAAAAATCAAAAACGTTGTTTTTACTGGGCTGTCAGACAACTGCGCTCTGATTGGTTGGCATGGCCAATTGTAAATGTATTTAATTTTTGTAAAATTAAAATTAAAAAAATTCCATTTCAGCTGCGTTGATTAATTTATAACAATTATCAAATCTATTTTGCTCCTGTGCTGTTGATAATCTCCATAGAATAGCCAGAAGTAAGAGTCAAAAGTAACACTCTGATTGGCTGTGCTTGGGTGGCACACCTGAGTTTCAACTCACTGTCTGACAAAGGTTTTTCTATAACCACGCACATGCCTAAAATGAATGCATGTGGATTACATCTATGTGCCCAGGGGTTTGTGGGAGCCAGGAGGAGACACATTACCTATTTCCTCCTTTCACTGTGAGAAAATCAGGTGTCCAGCTTTAAGAAGTGTCCCTGTGGGAACATGTGATGTGTGTGTGCTGTTCTGCAGCGCTATAATACATTTGTTTACATTTACTACATAAAAATGTAATGGAAGCGGTACAAACATGGACCAAACCAAACACGCACTGAAACGATTCATTACACGATTCATCCCCCACGCTTACTGTTACACCCGGTATATAAATAAATGATATAAATCCAAGGAATAAATATTATGTAACATACTCCGTTGGACCACCATGCCACTTTTTTGTGCCATAAATGGTTAAAACAAGAAATAATCATTCTCTGAAGCTACCCCAAAGACTCAAGTTAATGGTCTCATAATGATTTAATTGACTTAAAGGCAAATTGTTTTGGTGCAACGCTGATCCCTGTGGTACGCTTACACAAACTCACCAAAACAGCTCTTTGGCTTTACCTCAGACCAAAACACTTCTATGAGATCCATCTATCAGAAGAATGTGCTCAAATACAATCGACTGGTGCATGGACAGTCTCATTTATCAGAACTACAGTGAGATTTTGAAGAGCGGAAACCTCTCAGCCTCAACTTTATCGAGCGCCTTTTTCACACGTCTTATCTTTTACCAAGCGTTTCTCTCTGCTCCATCTTTGTTCGCATCGAGGTCAATCCCAGGGCTATTTTGTGACAGAGGGATGTGGAGAGGCAAGAATCAATTACCGCGAGAGTCAGAGGAAACAGACTCTGAGCGGGATGGCGAGGCGCGAGTGGAGGAGCAGGCAAATCGATGGGCCCGCTTCAATACAGTCCCAAAGCACAGCCGAGGAGAAACCATCTGATTCCTGTGTGTGTGTGTGTGTGTGTGTGTGTGTGTGTGTGTGTGTTTGTTTTGTGTTGAGTTAAAAGAGAGGGGCACATATCATCGCTCCACGGGTGGGGGCTGAAAGGGTTAAGACTGGAGTAAAAAAGGAGAGTGTGCGTGTGTGTAAGTGTGTATCTGTGTGTAAGTGTGTGTGTTTGTGTGTGTGCGCGTGTGTGTCTGTGTGTAAGTGTGTGTGTGTGCGTATGTGTGTGTGTGCGTGTGTGTCTGTGTGTATGCGTGTGTGTGTGTGTGTGTGCGTGTCTGTGTGTAAGTGTGTGTGTGTGTGTGTGCGTAAGTGTGTGCGTAAGTGTGTCTGTGTATGTAAGTGTGTGTATATTTGCGTGTGTGTTTAAGTGTGTGTGTAAGTGTGTGTGTAAGTGTCTCTGTGTGTGTATTTGTGTGTCTGTGTGTGTGTGCGTGCGTGTGTGTATCTGTGAGTGTGTAAGTGTATGTGTGGTGTCTGTGTGTGTGTAAGTGTGTGTGTGTGTGTCTGTGTGTAAGTGTATGTGTGTGTGTATGTTAAGTATGTGTGTGTGTAAGTGTATGTGTGTGTGAGTGTCTGTGTGTGTAGGTAAGTATGTGAGTGTGTAAGTGTATGTGTGTGTGAGTGTGTGTGTGTGTGTGTGTGTGTGTGTGTGTGTGTGTGTGTGTCTGTGTGTAAGTGTATGTGTGTGTATGTTAAGTATGTGTGTGTAAGTGTATGTGTGTGTGAGTGTCTGTGTGTGTAGGTAAGTGTGTGTATGTGAGTGTGTAAGTGTGTGTGTGTATATATATATATATATATGTGTGTATGTGTGTGTGTGTGTAAGTGTATGTGTGGTGTGTGTGTTTGTGTTTTTGTGTGTGTGTGTGTGTGTAAGTGTGTGTGTGCGCGTGTGTCTGTGTGTGTATACGTGCGTGTGTGTGTAAGTGTGTGTGTGTGTATAAGTGTGTGTGTGTGTGTGTGTATATGTGCGTGTGTGTGTGTAAGTGTATGTGTGTGTAAGTGTATGTGCGTGTGTGTGCGTGTGTGTGTGTGTTTTTGTGTGTGTGTGTGTGTATGTGTGTGTGTATAAGTGTATGTGTGTGTGTGTGTATGTGCGTGTGTCTGTGTGTGTATACGTGTGTGTGTGTGTGTGTGTATGTGCGTGTGTCTGTGTGTGTATACGTGCGTGTGTGTGTGTGTGTGTGTGCGCGTGTGTCTGTGTGTGTATACGTGCGTGTGTGTGTGTGTGTGTATACGTGTGTGTGTGTGTGTGTGTGTGTGTGTGTGTGTGTGTGTGTGTGTGTGTGCAGGTGTGTGTGTGTGTGTGTATGTGTGTGTGTGTGTGTGTGTGTGTGTGTGTGTGTGTGTGTGTGTGTGTGTGTGTGTGTGTGTGTGTGCGCGTGTGTCTGTGTGTGTATATGTGCGTGTGTGTGTGTGTGTGTGTGTGTGTATACGTGTGTGTGTGTGTGTGTGTGTGTGTGTGTGTGTGTGTGTGGTGCTTTTCAGGTTCTACAGTGTGATGATGTCATACTCTCAAACAGTCAGATTTGCTGTTGATAGCACAGGCTCCTCACAGAAACATGCAGGAGGTAAATTCACAAATGTTGAACTTGATCATTTCTATTAATGACGAGTCGAGCCGTGGGAGCCGCTTGAGAACCAATGGAATCATCGGCCTCGTCACCTCATATCGATGCTGCTCCATGAAGTGCCGTGTCAGCCTGGGCTCCACACTCGGGAGGTAAGAGACCAAGGGGGAAATAAACAAGAGAAAGCCCCGTCAGTGCATTAGGCCTAAGTCTGTGTTATTCCTGCTCGTGTTGATCTGGTAACACAAGGTACAAGATACATCTGCTGCTCTGAAATTCAACTTCATATTCTGTTTTAAAGCATTAACTATATATACTGTACATCGTAGTCATAATGTAACCAACACGTCTGTCTAATTGTACTGAAATTAGATCAAATACAGGCTTTTAAAACTAAACAGATACATAAGACACAATACATAGTTTTCAGTAATTGGTCAGAGGAATCGTCAAGTCCATTGATATTGATAGCTGATGTGAGTAATCTGATTTCATTTTAATCAAAACTGAGTCTGAGTTAATGAGCCAAATAAAATGGCCCAAAAACACAGAATAAAGGTAAAATATAAGACTGAAAGCATTAGTTCAAAAACAAAACATGTATGCCTAAAGTTTTGGATGATCCAATTTATTGTATTTTGCATTAAAACACACAAACATTCAGATCTGTTAGGTTGTCTGAACACTTAAATTGTCAGATTTTATTTTCAACAGCCATTAATTGCCATCACCAATAAAGTCACTATGTCTGAAAATCAAGATATAATAATTGTACTAATACAGTCAAGATGGAGACCTGTAGACATGACTTGAAAAACACTTCCAGATGACCTTTGTTTCATCATTCTATTGAATTGTCCTGGATGAGAAGAACCTGCTCTGATAAATGAGGAGCGGAGCCCTGGCTGACGGTAAAGTACATCCTATTTTGTTTCTTCTTATGTTGGTTGATCGGCACAAAAAGCAGGGACCACTTAACCTGAATATTTAATGTATTTGTCCGAATGTGTGTCTCCTCACAGCTGTAACCACAGGTATGTCAGTTCACAGATGCACAAAGAACTTGGACTCAAATATCACATTCTTGTCCCAGTCTACAGCTTGTCAAAGAAACAAGTAGGTGCGAGGGGGAGAAAGTCAGCCGGTACGGGCCGGTACCCCTAGAAGGTCTGGTGGTGGTACGCCGTACCGACAGACACGGAGAATATGCTCCTCCACCAAACGCACGGAAAACTAGTCCCACTGCTTTTAGAGTCAAACCATCACATCAGACAACAAGTCAACCCCAGCTCTCAGCACTCACCACGACAAACTGGATTGGAGCTCATTCATTTTGGATCTGACTCGTCCCTTTTTATGAGAGAAGAGCCGCAAGAGAAGAGCCATGAGAGCCGCGAGAAGAGCCACGAGAGCTGTGAGCAGTGTGGGACAGACAGACTTCTGACTCCTCTGTCCATGAAGGAGGCACGGATCAGAGCCACAGAGCACCCACAAAGCCGCCTGCAAATGTAACGAGGCATTAAGTGCTTTAAGCACAGAATCCCCTTCCCAGGTCAAGGGGCCAAGTGAAAACTTGAAGAATGAAAAGGGATGGCAACTGATGAACTGAGAGTTTATGAAGGCCATAGAAGAGAGTATTGTGTCAGAGCTTCAGTGAAGTTTAATCAATTACATGTTTGGTCCAGAGTTAGGGGTAAATTCTCATAAGGCCTTATTTAATCCAACAGGACAGACAGGCTACTGTGTCCAGAGGCAGTGGTGTGGTGCTGTGTCAGATCTTTATGTTCAAAACAAAACCTATCTGTTGTTGAGGGGTAAACACCATGACCCTGATTTGAACACAATTTAATAAAAAATTATAATGATAGACATTTTTTATTATTTTTAATTCTACCAAACCAAATTATAGCTAATTACTCATTAATTACTAATTACTGTGTGTTTTATACTACACGCATACTTATATCTGTTAACCAGTGTTTTAAAAAAAAAAGTGACAGTACCAGCAAAAGAATCAAACTACTTTCACCCCTGGCTGAGAGTCGTTCAGGGGTGTCTAGTAATTTACCATTAGCACCAAAACTTTGCAGCTATAATTATGTATAAAATGTCTATCATACACATAACCAGACTTCTGACAAACAGAGCACCTTGACACAAACATGAATCCATACCTGTTTAACTAAAACTGTTACACAATGAACAACTCTGAGTGATAATGTTTGCACAGCGAGCACTTAAAGCTCTTCTCTGTAATCCTTTTATTATATTTATTTATGTGCCTTTTGTGTTCTTGTGTCTCTTTATGCCCATCCGTTCAAACAAAATTTCTCCCGAGGGGGACAAGTAAAGAAATGTAGAACCTTGAACCCCTTGAACCTCGAAGCTCCAGTAGTTTTTCCTTTCACTTTAACACAGCGGACAAAAACAAAAGCACATGCGCTGGTCTGTGGTGGAGGAGTATAGTTTGTCGCCTCCGCTGATCCAAAACGAGCTCACTAGGACGAGACCCGCTGTCCAGTTTTCCTGGTGTGGATGTAGTGTACGTACTGTGTAGCTATCAAACTGCCAACTTAGCATTAACCTACACTAAACCATTAGAGTCATGCAGCAAAGGATTCATTTCAGAATTCTACTGACCTTAGAATTGAATAACTATTACACACGATCGTACCGTTCAAAGCGAGAGTGGCTAATACTCGGCGTAAATGTGACCTTGGCACGGCTCTGTTTACCACACGCGGTAAACCAGCCTCCTCTGCAGCGGGACTCCTGCTGCTCATTCATCAGATATCGCCATGGTCACAAGAAAGAACACACGCTAATGGAGAGGAAAAGTGGTTCAGAGAAAAAGTGTAATTATGTTTCAGCGAAGCCTTTTCACCAAACCAGAACAATCTGACATTTACAAAGCAAGAGTAATCTCTGCCCGGCATTGTTTAAACAGAGTCGAACACCATCGAAGCGGCTCTGTTTTAGAAATATTTCACTTTTGTATGAACTTCTTCACTCAATAGAACACAACTGTTAAGATTGTCATTTACTTGTTTTTATTTGACATTTTTATCTGACGCAGAGATGTGGGCGGGGCTAAGGGGTAGGCCCAAGTTCTAGGACAATACAGGGTTAACTCAAACATCAGGAGACCAATACAAATCCAAAGACTACTGCGAGTAAACTCATGAAGTAACAAGATTTCAGAGTGATCAAAGAGTTTATTCAGGATGATTCAGGCTTAGTGACTTATGTTGCCTTCATGTGCTGCTGGAATTATGGTAAATGGCATTTTTGGAGCGGGACAAGCACGTGAACACCTCCTCATGTTGTAAAAGAGAAGCGGGGCATAGTTTTAATCCTAGAGTTACTACAGCAGCGAGTTATTATGCCTCTCAAGAAGGAGATCGTGGGTTCGAATCCCGGACCACCCCAACATCACATGATCTCTCTGGGTGGAGTCTGCATGTCCTCCCCGTGTTACCGTGGGTTCTCTCCGGGTTCTCCGGCTTCCTCCCACCGTCCAAAGACATGACTGTGTAGGTTAATTGAGAACTCTAAATTATCCCTAGTGAATGAATGTGAGAGTGAATGATTGTCTGTCTGTGTCTCTGTGTTAACCCTGCGATGAGTTGGCCACTGTCCAGGGTGTACCCCGCCTAAGGCCCAAAGTCACTGGGATAGGCTCCAGTCACCCGCGACACCAGGAATGGGAATAAGCGGTAGAAAATGAATGAATGTTTGTATAATGAGGTGACACACACATTGAATGGTACGTCTGTTTCAGTCTAAAGAAGTTTCCTGTGGGTTGTTTTGTGTGGATTTGTCTAGATCTTGCGTGTTTCATTGTGATTCAAATACAAAAGTACCACGTCTCACATGGAAGTGATCATCTGAAAGCAGCATTATTACAGGGCCAGGGGGTCTGTGAAGGAGTCACTAGTCCTGAACCCTTAAAGTGCGTAAAGTATGACAGGTTTTCTACTTTTGACTTTCTTTGGTGGAATAAACCCCGTTGTAACTATTAACAGGAGTTTTACACCAATCAAGTGTCAATTTGTGAAAAATCTGTTGAAATTTACAGGAAGTAGAACAGAGTTCCAAAACACAATGACATCACACTAGGGAGACACACTAGGGACAATTTACAACCAAGAAACACATTTTTCTGACCCTTTAAACCTTAATTCAACAAAATACAGGTGTTCACGTATATTGTTATTTGTCAAATAAACAGCAGGGAGGTTTTGGCCCAGTGTAAGATACAGTTGCTAGGTAACAGTTACAGAATTTCCAAGTGTGATGTCATGATTTACAACTAAAAGTAAAAATTTAAACCTAAAACTGGGCTAAAAATGGTCAATTATTTAGCAGAATCTTAAATATTATTATCTTAACTGTGTTTTGGTAAAATGAGTACTTCAACCTGCCACTTTCACTTTTTGTTCACTATGGATTAAGTTATTGTTCATGCTTTATTAGGGCTAATGAAGCTGTGGTTATTATAAAGTGTTCTTCTTCATACTTCTGTTTAACTCGTAATATAAAAGACAGTATTACAATTATGCACCGACACTACATTTTAAATCTTTCAGCTGAAACGTTTCGTGACGTTTACTAAAGTGCATTGTTCCATCATATCTGCAGATCTCCACTTGCTATGGAATGGTATATTTTAATTTATACAGGGACAATGTACAATAAACCCAAAAAAAAAAAGGAAAGATGCTGAAACTGAATCCAAATGTCGATAGAAACTTTAAAGCACTCTGCAGTCACGTCCGCCCTTTTCCCTGACTCAGCATTTACCCTCTTTCCTCACAATCACAGAACAATAAAATAAAAGTCTGGATTATCTCTCTACATTGCACACATTAAGAGATACACAAATCTAACTACAAAAGATCAGTCATCACTGAGCCTCTTCATTCCAGAGTGAGTTATGAGTCCAGCGGGTGAAAAAACGAATGAAATGTTAGGACAGCATTATAATATGGACAATGAAATAATTATAATTGTAACAAACGGCCAAATAAACACATTTTATTTTTCATTCCTCAATAAATAAATAAATGCAAATACAAATTAAAAAATGCAATATAATATACACATAGTAACAATAATAACACAACTCAACTCCATTTGTGGGTTTCCTGAAGGACGTTGCTGTATGTTGTTGCCTCTTTGCTGTTGTCATGATGCTACAGTTAAACTAGTCTCACAGAAAATGCAGAGGGCGATACTTCAAGGAGACAGGTTTTGTGTTTTGATCCTTATCCACTGCAGACGAGTCGCTGACACATAAAAGCAGAGAAAACTTACCACAACTAACTTTTGTTCCACTGCGCGCTCCATACGGACGAGCTCTCAGAGCATTCAAGAGCACAGGCTTTCTGTCTGATCCTAAAATATGACACTTGGACAGCAGGAAATGAGGTTAACGTTAAGTCTGACAGTAGAATAGTTTCTGTTAGCATAGCCACAGGATGAACGTGGTAGTGTAAACTAGACAATAAGAATAATATAATAAATATTATTAATAAATAATAAATAAAAATACAGGTGTATAAAAGAACCAGCAACAATTTTAGTGACAGATAAAAAATGGAGCTATCCATGGTGCTGATGCGTCTAAAGGCGCACAGTTAAAGGTGGAATGGAGGATTTCGGGCAACAAATCAGAATCTCATTTCCTCGTGGGTAGCACAAATAACTGGTCCGCTCAGGTGCCAATCATTCTGTGCGTGCTAGTGCACGCCCGCAGGCTCGCCCAGGAAATGCTCGCTCCCTGGTCGCGCATGCGTGGTTGATTTGCTAGTGTGTTTATGTAGCAGGTTAGCGGCAAGTTCCGTCATTGTAGGTCTAAACTTTCATCCGCGAAGTACCGAAATGGCTGAGGGACGAAAGAGAAAGACTGTTTTCGAGCTTTCACAGAAGAGACAAAAGTCTGCAGAGGAAAGAAACAAAACGCGTGTTATTCTGGGGGAATCGTTTACGCGCTGGCGAGCATTGAAAGAACAAAACAGGCTGATGCCTCCGCTGCAAACTTTCTGCTGGACAGGTAACTGTTTATCTGACTCTTTTTTTGCGCTTATTGTATGTGGAGTGTATTATTAAATCTTCTTCGCGGAGGTTGTCGTGAGAAAGCGACACCAATCGTCTTGTAAACAAATGCGCATGGGCAGTGCTGCTGGGCGTGCTCGTTCACGAGGTTTGCTAGGCGTTCAGTCAGGAGAAACGGGGAGGGAGGGAGGGGGAACCTGCGCATGCGCTTTTTCAAAAAAAGGACTAACAGTCGCAGATTTTCAAATCGGCGAGAAATCCTCCATTCAACCTTTAAGTATCGGATGTACGTTAGAGATGTCTGTTTCTCAGTTTGGGAAATTCCAAAAGATAATTTGAGAGAATATTGTGACACATGTCACAGCAATTAGGACCGCACATTTCAGATTTCAAAATTGGAATTCATGGGAATTAACAGGGAATCAACACTTCTGAAGGTCGTCTATGAACATGGATTTATGGAAAGACATTTTAGTATTTGAGCGCTCCCAATCACAGCCTAGCCTGGAAGGGTCCAACCACAGTCGATAATTTAGGGCTTCACTTGTTGATTCTGCTTTTCCCAAATTCTCTCTTACTTAGTTCTCCTTTTTTTCCGCTTTAAGCCACAATATGATTCCAGATCACATCGTCTTTGTATTGTCCATATGTGTCTGAACGTACCTGACCACACATCAATCAATTCTTCATTCATTCATTTTCTATCGCTTGTTCCCGTTAGGGGTCGCGGGTGACTGGAGCCTATCCCAGTGACTTTGGGCCTTAGGCGGGGTACACCCTGGACAGTGGCCAACTCATTGCAGGGCTGACAATCAATCAATCGAACTTTATTTATAAAGCGTTTTTCACACAGAAATGTAACATAAAGTGCTTTAGAGTGAATTAAAAACATTCCCACACACACCCACATCCCACCCAACCACCCCACAACCACCAGACCCACACACCAAACACCTGCACGCATACTCCCACACACACCTGCACACCGCACACACACACCTGCACACAGCCACACACACATGCAGACACACACACACACCGCACACACACACGCACACATACTCACACACACACCTGCACACACACACACCGCACACACACACATGCACACGCACACACCTGCACACCGCACACACACACATGCACACAGCCACACATGCAGAAACACACACACGCACATACACACACACACCACACACACACACGCACACCGCACACACACACCTACAGACGCACACCACACACACACACCTACAGACGCACACCGCACACACACGCACACACACACGCTCTAATATGCAGGAGGCTGAGGACAGATAACCCTGATATGATGATGATACAAACAAAACTCCCACATGAATCACTGATTTGAGAAGATGTATAGTTTATGGTAAGAAGTGATTTTCAGGTTTATTATTACCCCGGGCTTCTTGTAACAGACTAATAATAGCTGATAAAGCGTGACCCAGTGCCAGCTAAAGCACTCAGCTCCACAGACAGCGCTGCGTCAGCCAATCAGGCGCGGCCGCTCGATACTCATCTCATTGTTAAAGACTGTGGACAGGAAGAGCCGGAGCTTCACTCAGCCATGTCCTCATTTAAGACCGCTCTGAGCACAAAAATACTGCAACTTTATATTCATATGAAAAAGTAACATTCTAGTAGTAGGTTTTTTGATGATTGTACTTTTGAGTGTATTTAAAACTTGTACTGGCACTGGAGCAGAGCGGGGCAAACTAAGGCCACATGCGGCTTTTTTGACATTTTGATCCGGCCTGCAAAGCATTTCATAGAAATTTTGATGAGTATAGAGCATTTGTCATTTTATAGTGGAGGCTGCAGTTGTTCATTTAAGATTAGTTTTGAGAAAAGCCACCACTAAAATAACACCAAACTTTGATGCATTGGCTGAAAAGAGTGACCAACGGCACTGTGTCCTCTAAATAAATAAAGATAATTATTGTTATTCTGTTGTCATTTTTGTGTATTTTAAGCATTAAGTCTATGTGTAATTGTATGTGTGTAATATACTGTAGTTAACAACATCCAAACTGTAACTGGTCCGGCCCCTGAGCAAGTGTAAAAATCCAATGTGGCCCTTGAGTCAAAAAGTTTGCCCAGACCTGCTCTAGAGTATAATTGAAGTTACATTAGAATATAATTCTAATTCAAATGATCTAACATTTAAAATGATAAAACCCCACAAACTCACACATCACTGTCTCTCCTGCTCTGCTCGAGCTCAGAATGTGAAAACACCACCATTACATTCAGTGTCATTAATCAGGTTCTGTAAAACTGATCGAACTATATACTGACTGTTACAATATCTAGTATTTTGAGTTTTTCATTTTTTTTCACGCATGCTTTTTTTATTTTTACTAAAGGTGACGCTACAGTCAAATCAATTTTTTTTTTTTTTTTTTTTTTTTCAATGTTTTTGTTTTTAGGTCAGTTTGCTGTCACATATCGACTTTCATGTGGAAACAACAATGTTGTCCAATCTGCTCATAAAAAAGTTTTGTTCTTCCATTTGATCCACTTGCATCCATTGATTTCTCTGGGACATTCTAAATTCAAAGGCCGTTTTCTTAAAATTTTCAGTCCAATCTAGTTTACTTATAAACTAAGATATACAAAACCCCCTCTGTCAGGTATTTTGTAACTAATTTGTGCACAAAATAAACCAAGAAATTTAAACCTGGTTCTGTCCATTTTTCAGGTTTAAATGTCCCAAAGATGTGGATTTTTGGCATTTTTTACACATAAAATGCCTTATTTCTACATGAAAACATGACATGATGAAAAACTTGTTTTCTTTTAATTAATTTAATTTTCTTTAAATTTAGGAGTTTTTCCTATTCACCTGCAGTGTCTCACCTCAAGTACAATTTTGGCAGCAGGTCTTGGACTTGTAAGTCAATGAAACTCAGTCACAGAAATGTCTCTTTACATCAAGGCACAGCATGTAACTTTCGAATCCAATCCAACAATCGAATACAAAGGTAAAACCATTCTTTGGAACATTGAGAACAGTCATTTTAATGCCATTGTGTGGAATATTATAGCTAAAGGAAACAAGACCAGGGCAAGAACATGTCATGTTTGTGGAGATGCAGTTGCTCACAGTAAGGACGCAGTTTTACTTTTACAAAAAATTTCAATTAAAAAAAAAAAAAAGTTTTTATTTTAGTCTATATTTTTGTTTCATACTGGGGCTTTAAGTACAATAGTGGCAGCAGTACTTGTAACTGAGTACACGTTTTCAGTTCCTCTTCCACCAATGCTTTTAGCCAATAGTTTCACATTTTGTAGGATGTTACAGGTGACACATTCACATTAAGGTGGCTTCACGTGACATCACAACAGAGAATGCCTTGTCATGAGTTTCTGCTTCCTGTTTGTCGACATCTTTTTGACTTAAAAGATGATGGACGGTGGTTTTAAAATCAAGATGGTTCGACTTCAATCCAAAAGTCATTTTCCGTCTGGGGAGCTGGTCTGAAAAACTCGACTTGACGACGAGCTCAGACTCCACGCGGTGCAGCTCCGGTGCAGTGGCCACAGGCATATTCAATCCAACAAAAAGAGTCCGGAGCTGCCAGCTCCTCCAGCTTCTTTTTGCCGGATTGAATTTTCACCAGACGCTGGAGCCCTCCACTAGCCTTTTCGCTGTATTAACGCTGAGTTCCTGAGTGAGAAGGAGGTTTTGTGAGTGCACGAGCAAAGCCTGTGACACCAGAGCACTGAAGAGCTCACGGCTCCACAAGAACACGCTACGACACAGCAGCCACAGCCGGGCAGTCTGAGCGAGCCTGCTCTGAGCTGAAGTTGCCCCTCAGGGAGGAGTTAAAACCTGAAACTAACCTGCCTTTGTTTACCTGATGAACCTGTCATTATAATCCTACTGTGACCATCTTCATTGGTAAAAACATTGTACAGAACATGGATTAAACTTGGGTCAGAGATCAGGAGACAATAGTTTGGTGTTTTATATTATTTCAAACTGCACATGTTTTGTCCTGGTTTATTATTATTTTAATTAATAAATACCGGGCCTATTGACATGAAAGAAACACTGATCCAGTGTTAAACTAAGAGGTTTAATATTTCTTTATTGCCATCATTGTTCCTGGCATTATTTAATCACAAAAGGTGTTAGATTAATATGGCTACTTTTGCTCCAGATCCCTAACTACAGTGGCTGTGTTTCCAGCCACACCAAAAATGTGATCATTATCTGATTTCTTGAGTTCTCAGATTATTTAAATGCCATGTAAACAGTTCCATCTGATGTGAATAATCGGATTTCTTTCTGACTGTGACTCTGACAGTGAAACCAAAAAAGGACAAACTAATTACAGTACAAGTCCAAAAATTAAAGATTGAAAACGTTAAAGATTGAAAGTTATTTTAAAATCCATTGTACTTAGTCATCCATACAACTGTTGCTCTAAATCAGACCAGATTTCTCTCGTGCACGTACTAAACATAAACCAAAAATCAGATCTAATCATTGGATTATACTGACTATGCAAATGTACCCACTGAATCCAATAAGTCAGCTACAGTATGAAATAGTAGTCTGTTCCGATACAGCTTTTAAAACACAGTTCTATGTTGGAAATAGTGGAAAAGCACTAGTAACAGTAACATTTGAGCAAGTGTCAGATCCTTCATTAGCTCTCTTCTGCTGCTGCTGCTCTGCCCTCACACTTATTGCCAATTGAATCAAATTCGTTCCCAGCGACAGTTCCCTGCTACTTCCTGCATTCATTTGGAGCCCATTTACACATAGATTGGATGGCTCCGTGCACACTGAATATAATCTGCTTGCATTGAACGCGGGCCGGGAAGAGCGTATTATTATTGTAACTAACCAACGGAACGGCAACAGCAACAACACGGCGGCTTTTCCAGTTCAAGAAATCCTCAACGTGGCGCGAGAAGAGGAGTTGCTCAAAATGCGGGTAATGGGCTTCTTTTTGGGAGGTTTGTTGGCGTTTCCGAGTGCGAGAGAAGCTCAGAGGAGGAGATTTACCTCGAGTTAGCCGCTCAGATGAAGCTGCTGTGGAGGTAGAGGGTATGTCTACAGGTGTGGTGGGCTGTGGAAGGCCGGGGCAGAGGGACGTGGTCTGTTCTGGAGTCAGTGGTGGAGTCAGTGATGGGCTGTGCGAAAGCTTAAGTAACACTATAATATACATGCAGTCATGGCCAAAAGAGTGGCACCCCTGAAATTTTTCTCCGTTTTGTGTGTTATCCCAATGCACACAAAGGAAATAAACCTGTGTATAACAAAATTTGTAATTGCAATATTTTTCTGGGAGAAATGGTGCATTTTCTGGATAAAAAAAAAATCCAGGGGGTACCAACACTTTCGACCATGACTGTAACTATAATAAAACCACGTGTACATTAATG